>SNQN01014597.1:0-10204 GCA_008642245.1 Bassia scoparia | reverse complement strand
AAACTCAACACGATACAGAGAAAGGATTGGGAAATGCTACCAGAATGGAGGTTCTTCAAGTTTAGGAACTGACTGCCATCAATTTTTTCAGGCTTCCACGCACATGAAACCAAGAAACATGGGTTTAGTGCTATTAAGCCAAAAATCAGTTTGGTAAAGATGTAATGGCAAGAGAAAAAGTGAGAGGGGTTCAAAGACTTCAGATACAACGGACTACTTTGGACACAACTTGGGCTTACCACACAGCTGCAGTAAAGCTCCTACCTTCAGCAGGTCAAAAGTAGGTACCAGTGTTTGGGGGGGCTCCTACCTTTGACCTGGCGCCCAAAGCTGAAACCACTCGAAGGTGGCTCTTCTCTTTCTGTAGTATGGGCACTAGGGAACAGGCTTCCTCTCAAGAGCCTTGTTTGTGAAACTCAGTTCTGGCCTGGAATACGAAGGTGGGTGCTTCCGTGATAAGGACCCTCAACCACAGCCAGTTGCTGTGTTCTACTTCTTCAAACCACAACCAAGATAGGAGGTCGACATTAGGTTACATGTCCACCTCTTCCAAACTCCAAGGAAATACCAGCAGTCTTGATTGATTCCTTGATATGCCTTCAACCAGAAAAGAGTCCTGAACACTCTCTGTTGAATCTCAATTCCGAAAACTGCGACCAGATGAAATACATAATTCATCTGCACGGCAAACTAAAGAGCTAGTTGGACAAGCTAATCCCCATATTGAGCATTCAACCATAGAAGGGTGTAAAGAAAACTAACAACCAAATCTAGGTGGGACAGTATAAATGAGGTAATTCGAATTCGGTGGTGAGTAGGCCCTTCTGAGGATGGGGACTCGAACAGTACAACAAGTACTGGGAGAAAAAAAGCAAAAGCCCCTAATATTCTCAGCCACTAGTTAATATCTATTGCGTAAGCTCTTTGAAGAAATCAGGGTCCAGGGCAAAGTTGCAGGCAATCATTTATCCTTGACATCAGCCACCTGAGACGGATGTCAGTGGTGGTTGAGTCAGGATCCAGATATTAGGTATAATACCTGAAGTTCCCCCTTTCAGTGCCTTGCTTGCGGGGCTTTAATACACGGAGCCCTGGAATCCACCTATCTCAAGAAGTCCCAAGCCTGCCTGTCTTCCTGACAATTGTAAGCATATACAACCTGTCCACTCCTCCTATAGGCCGTTGAAACAGCCACATCAACCGTATGCAAATCCTGGAGCTAGAGAATGCTGGAAACAACTTATTGTTCCAGTCCCTGGTGTAATCGGAGTTACTGCTACTGTAGGTAGACCGGCTGATGCAGGCTCTGAAGACCTGTCTGGAGGTCACACTCCCTACTAGATTAGACCCTAGAACTGTCTAATACATATTGTGAGTCCTGTTGGCCTTCATGTATCTGTAACGTGGCAATTGAACACTCGATTGTTATATTTAGAGAACACTGTACTTCTCCGACTTCTAATTTAATTCAAACTCACAAGCCCAAGATGAAAAAAAGGAAAAACAAAAACATATAATTATAACTATCACAAATCAGGAAAAGCTAACAACTGGATGCATCCAGGCTTTGAATTCAAAAGCAGAAGGGGAAATATACCTGTTTAACTGGGAATTGAGACAATGGTGCTTAGATGAAACAGGAAGGTAAACCCCCAACAAGCGATCAGAATAATCGCAATTACCGAAGGAAAAGTTGTCAAAAACTTGTTGCTTGAGATGACTTCAAAGCCAGCAAGATTTTTTTGATTCTTGTTTTCTTTTGCACTTTTTGAAAATGTTGAAAGTTTGGAAGAACATTAATAAAGGAGATTGAAACGGATGGACCATAACTATACAAGTAAAAACGAAAAGTACGTCACAGTCACACGCCATGGAACATTAAAACGCCCATTTATGGTGTGAATAATCATAACGTGGGCCGAAAGAGTTCTGAAAATGAAACTACCAATATAAAACTGCTCACCTTTAATCAAAGACTGGCCTGAACGTAAATGCTGGAAAAGGACATGGCTCAAAAGGGTTCATAAATTAAACAGGACCCCCTGGTAAACATAATCGAAGACTGCATGGATTCAATGATTATTGAATCCAGCGACACTGGAAAAATCTTCCTGAACTTAACCAAAGCTGGATGGGGGCTATTGTTGGTACCAGCATTGAGCCACCATGCCCAATAGCCACGCAAGGCGCTGTAAAAATCAGTAGCCTAATCCTGCTATTGATCCAATGGGCTAATCAAGGAAAATGGCTATGGCTTAAAGTGGAAACTCGCCAACACACTAGTCCAAAGTTGGGTGCATGTAAAGACCTACCTGGTATGAATGTATCAGGCCACTTGTCACATTGAGGAGACTTGAACCATGGCAAATCCAGGTATAAACAAAGCTGGACTTGGCCCAAGGGGCTGGTAAGTTCACAGAACAAACATACTACATTACTCTCTCTAATATGGAATCCTGGTAATCTGAGACACCCAAGAATGAGGAAATGTTCCTCGGGCTTCCCAGGGTAGTTCATCTGGTTGTAGTACAGAATTGCAGACCCAGCCATCTTCACAACAACGTACATGGCTTGTTGGCACTGCCACGTAGCAGTATCAATATTGTACAAAGTTAGTGTATCAATTTATCAAGATACCTTTCCTAAAATCCTAAATGGTTACTAGACACATAAATGGATGACTATTATGCAATTTTGTGTGACTTCCACACAATAACACATCAATCTACGCGCATACTTGTTTCAGAAGGTATTGTATGCATCAGATGCACAATAAATTTAGGGTCGAGAGGCTCCTGCTTATTTAGTGCCGCCTCCAAAATACCAATAAATTCTTCTCTTCTCATCAAATCCCAAGTGGATAGCGACGATGATGGAGAATGAAGAGCAAAATAGCTCTAGATTTCTATGGTTGTTTGTGTATGAACAAAGGTGATAGCTTTGGAATGAAAGTTGTATTCTGTATGTTGCATTGCGGCAACAGTAGCAAATAATGRACATATATACATGACTCAGCTAACCCTAATACACCTAAGCATATCAACATTGGATCACTACAAAGTCGGCCCAAAAGCATCACACSAACTACCTAGGACAGTAAACCAACTCTATTTAAAGGACAAAAAATAAATTCACAATTTATACTAAGGCTGCATTTACAGCTAAAATATGATTAAGCCAATAAAAGAGCTACAGCCAGTGAAAGAGCTACAGCCAATGAAAGAGCTACAGCCAATGAAAGAGTCATCCGGAAGAAAAGCAAGAACTTGCTATGGCTACCTTCTCTATTCCAACGCTCGTCTTCCAAACTCCCGCTGTTATGGACTCTCCTTCTCTCGCAAAGACGGTACAATCCAAACAACCAACTCTCTTTTAATTAATTTCTTCAATTCTGTGTTTCAGAAATATATATATTTATGTTGTTTTTCTAACAGTTCCGATTGAGCTGGTGRGGAAATCTGAAGAAGAAGCCAGAAAGGTAGCATATAATAATCCACATACTAAGATAATAGACAGTTTCATGTTCTCGTTTCTTGGACGCACAGTCTATCTCGATGACACAATTGCGCTACCGTTTTCTCGTTCAGCTCAAGATCAAACTCTTCTCGAGTTACCCATTTGCTCTGGTTTCCGTCTGGTATTTATTTGTTTTCATCAAATATTATTTGTTTTATTGATTATGTAAACACTAGGAATAGGATACAAGTGATATTATTAAATTTAATTCTTTTTTTTTTAAACTTTTTTTGCAGAGGGAGAAATACATACAGATACAGGTAAAAATGGTTTAATTTTTTTTTTTTTAAAAAAAGGGTTTTAGTTGTTTCATGTGCAATCGAAAGTTTAAACATTGCAATCTGATGGTGAGCTAGAATAGGTGGTTTATTTCTTTTGTGTTATTAAAGTTCAAAGTCCTTTCTTCTTCTTCTTCAGGATGCTGGGAAAGGATTTATTATGTCCACCATCAAAATATATCCGTGTTCGGGTTTTGTATTACCACAGTGGATACATAAAGTATGTATCTATAATCCTCCTTTAATATTTGTAATTCTCTTAGTCTTATAAGTTTAAGTCCTTTGTGTTGTTTTTAATCTCAAYYAATTTATTAATTATTTGAATTTTATTATTGTAGTCAGAGTCACAGGAATTTGGAAACTCTAGTGGTAAGAAAATGCAGTAGATCTAATAAAATCTCCCCTATCCCTAGTGACAAGAGCAACAATGAAACTTGCCCCACAATCACCTAAAATTTGTACCGYAGCTCTATCCAATCGAGATATCAATCACTCCGTTACTTTTATTCCTCATTTAACATACCTCTTTTTCCTTCTTCAAAATTAAGGCCAAACCATGAGTCCATAAGTTGGTAAAAAGAATGGCTAAGAAGAATAATAATTTGTGTCCAATTAATTGTAACTGATTGTATCTACCATCTCAGAATGTAGGATTAATTAGACTGCGTAGTTGTGTTTTAAAAGCATTGTTAGATTTTCTTGATATATTACACCTTCAACGGACAACAGCCAAATAGAAGACATCCATACATGGAAATGAGATGTTTGGCCTTAATAACATATGCCATGTTAAGTAATAGATTTGAAGATGTTTGTTTGATATTAATCTGGAAGGTTCATTTATAAATTTTCATTCCTAAGAAAGTTTTTTTATTTGCCTGCGAATTTTTGACTGTGTATAAACAGCCACATGACCTGTTCGATCACGGTGTTACCTGGCAGAGTGATGCAACAGATTTACGCCCCTTACTAGATGCTGCCAGAAAGAAGCTGAAATTACCTTGACTTAGAGGCTGTGAAGAAATTTCCAAGGGAAAACTTTCAGGAATGAATCCAGTTATATAATTAAGTTTAAATAAACCTCAGAATGTTGAAAGTTGAAACTAAGGTGTGAGAAGCTCGTGATCGGCGGCTCGACTCGATAACTAACGAGCACGAGTCGAGCAACCCCAGCTGCGTGATCGACTCGCCTATAAGCACCCCTAGGTGTGACAATTTCATGGTTCCATACTACTGTAGACTGTGGGCAATAATGTAGACAGTTGATTGTGTGTAATTGTCAGTCATAGCATCGATCAATTGCTGATAATGGCAACGAGTATGGCTGGTATCATTAAAGTAGTCGTGCGCTCTTTGCTTCTTGTATGTTTTAACTACGGAGTACTCTATTTAATTTGCTTTATTTGGTCCCCAAACAAAATGTGTAAAAATTGGTAAGTCACGTATTTGGTGCCAAGCTTGCTGAACACTTAATGCACAAAATAGTTGTGCGGTCCAGCAAGCCGCACAAAATAAGCCACCTTGTTTTCTGAGAGTTTCGGTGACTAAGGACGAAAAAGAAAAATTAGACCCATTAATAAGTATCATGAGGTTTGTAGGTGAGGTCTACGGTTTGATTTTCAAACCTCTGATTGATGGGTTTGAAAGTTGAGAGTGGTTTGAATTGTTGAGAGGGGTTTGAAAGGGTGAGGTGGATTTAGGTGGTATGGTGTAAATAAAAAGAGAAATAAAATAAAGTTAGCTAAAAGTTGTTAATTAATTTATATTGAGTCTCACCAACAAACTCCTAAAAGGTTTGAACTATGTTGGTGAGGGGTTTGTGAGAGGTTGATGTAGCAAGAGTTCAAACATCTAAGAGGTTTGAACTATTGTGAGTGCCCTAATTATACCCGATTTTATTGTATTGTACATTGTGTTTATTCTATTTTGATACACTTCTCCTATCTTTTTGACTTTCTAACCCAACTTTCCCTACTTCCCCTCACTTTGCCTTTTCTACTTTTTGACCTCACCTACGTCATAATACACCTTTCTTAATTTTTTTCTCAAATAATAAATGCACAAAAAACATAAAAAATCAGAGTAATACAAATCAAAACTAACAATTACACATACTCACGAAGTAGAAAAGAAACGAAATTTTAAACAAAAGAAACCTAATTCAAAGAATTGAACAATATACAGTACAAAAGACAACATCAAAGAACACTCAACAATTAAAATTTGATCGACATTAAGAGGATATATTTGGAGATTTATGTTTTAATGAGTTTTTTTTTGGGTAGAAGGTACAAAACTGGAATAAGATTTGGCTCCTTTCCTAGCTTTCACTGCTAGTACATGGGCGACTGAACCTGCATCATAGACACCTTACAAAACCTACCTAACAAAGTTAAAATTATTACATAAGTTTAATAAGTCACACATAATAGGTTTACACTCCCTTAAAGCAAATGAAGGATCACATAAAAAATTAATCATGGAAAGTGAATCAGTGAAGACTTCCAAATACGCGCAATAATCCCGAGCTTTCTCCAACCCATAAGTAGCTGCTAGCAATTCGGTCTGAGTTACATGTTTTGCATGCACTGGAAGCTATCCTACCAATAGACGACCTTGACCATAACAAGCACCATCCCACTTCACCTCTATACACGTTGTTCTTTTTAACCTTTCATGCACCATTCATAATTAAACGCTAACATGTCCCTGATGCCGATACAACCCTCTACTCCACGTGTGTACACCCCTACTCACCCTTGCAGTGTTCTCCCGCATGCCTAGTGTTTGCAACGAATATCCCTATGTAAAACAACGTCCTAATCCCCAACGAATCTCTGAAGGTAAAAGGGGTAGTTTTATTATACTGTAGATTACTTGGATGAGTGTGATTTGTGAATGATTTTTTATTTCTAAATGAGCAGTTTTTGATACTGAACTGATGAATTAATTTGCGAGCTGCATAATAGGAAGCATATAGTAAACAATGTAAAGTGACATTTAATGAGGTTTTTTGATTTGTTTTTTTAGGATTTTTTGTATAATACCACCTTTTAGTTACCACTTTTTAAACATTCCACCTTTTGTTTTTTTTTTTTTTTAAATTCCCACCTTATAGTTTCATTTTTATAAATTTTCCCACTCTTAACGGATTATTTAACGGAAGTGTTAACTTGCGGGTCCCACTTAGTTTTTTATTCAAGTCAACTATACTCCTTGACAGCCATCCTTTCTTCTTCTTCCTCTGTTCGACCATGACTGCACACCATTATCACCCATCCTTGCACCAATAATTAAAAAAAATATTACAATTTAACAATTTCGAGCTCAATTAAAATAAATTCTGATTTAAAAAACCTAAATTAATGGTTCAATTGCAATCTAAAAACCCTAAATTAATAGTTCATTTGCAATCTAAAAACCCTAAATTAATAGTTCAATTGCAATCTAAAATCCCTAATATGAATAGTTCAATTGCAATTTCAAAACCCTAAATTGTCATTTAAAGAAGATGAATACTCAATTACCTGATTATTTGGAGCAAATTCGAATGGTATTTGAGCCAAAATATACAAAAGATTGTTGTCTGCTCTGCTGTCCCAGAACGGATACGAGATTGACAAATTCATCTAAATGTATAGTAAGAAGCGAGGGGAATGACTGTCATGAGTAATGTAGATTTGTGAATCGGGGAAGGGCTGTCAGAGCGTGAGAGTATAGGGCGACCATAGATTGTTGTTCACTTCCCTCTCTTTTATTGACAAATTCATCTAAATGTAGCAGAGGAATGGCTGTCAGAGCGTGAGAGTATAGGCGACCTAGTATAGTTGACTTGAATACAAAAAATAAGTGGGACCCGCAAGTTAACACTTCCGTTAAATAATCCGTTAAGAGTGGGAAAATTTAAGAAATGAAACTATAAGGTGGGAATTTAAAAAAAAAACAAAAGGTGGGAATTTTTAAAAAGTGGTAACTAAAAGGTGGTATTATACAAATTTCCTTTTTTTTAATATTTTGGAATATTTTTGATTTATCCTATCATTTAAAAAATGAACGGATTAGATTTAAAGTTAAATAAACTGAAGCTAAAATTAAAAAGGGTAAAATAATTGTTAACTAAATTCATGAATTGTTAATACATTGAACTAAAATCAATTGAACTGGATCATAACTAATATCAATTGAATTGAATCAACTACTATGTGGTTCAACTATAACCCTTCGAATAGCGGCAAAATTATCATAAGAAAGATTAAGTGGTATCTCAAAAGTACAGTATATGGAGTATCAAGGAATGGTGCTTAAAATAAATGCATATGTGCTTAAATATATTTTAAGMATTTTAAGTAKTTTCTCAATACATTTAATTTTAATAGGTTCTTATTATTACAATTTATATTGTTTATTTTTCTAAATATTTTACTTTGTATTAGTTAGGTTAGGGGCCCATATTTTGAAGTTCGCCCCAGGCCTCAAATTCCTTTAATTTATATGTTTTTGTTGCAGTAAAAGAGAAACGAGGCCATCGATACTCATACCCAAATACTTGATCAATTATATGCCTCTGTTGTAGGTGACAAACCTTCTCTAGTCAGAGTCATTGATCAATTATAGCAGTTCCTCCTTTCCAGTTATCATGTATGTCACAACAAACTAGCAAAATTGACACAAAACTGAAGCAAAATTAGCAAAATAATTCAAACAAAAAAATTGGAAAATTGGAAGAAAATTAAAAATAGATAAAGAATTCAAGACAAAATTGGGTAAAGAAGAGGAGATAGAAGAACAATACCTTAAAAAACTGAAACTCTAACAATGATATTAAGAGCAACCACACAACAACAGAAGCAACGCAACAACAGTAGCAAAAGTGATTCTCCTGTTTTAAATCACTACAAATATTCCTTTTGAAGCTGAAAAATATAAGATTTTAAAAAATAATTCCATAAATCTAATAAAAAAAATAAACCATAACCATGCTTACCACTCGAAAATTGCAGGTTTGATTGTGCAAAATTCACTCGAAACCGATCCTAGCAGCTGGAGGTAGCACGAATTCGAGCCCCAAGAACACCCAAACAAGGTCGCACAAAATGGAATCCAAATTCCCCAGAAAAGACTTCAAAATTTGACCTTCGAAGGCACCCAAAAATGCTCAGAAATTGTGCTCAAAATGGGCTCRAATATCCCCCAAATTGCTGAAGACTCGAACAAAAACCCCCAATTTTTTCGCACGAATTGAAATTTAAATCCCAAAAAACACAGATCTCAAGAACCCTGGCCCCAAAGTTCGAAAATTATCCCACGTTTTTTGGGCTAAAACCGGATAGGAGAAGGGGAAGAAGAAGAAGGGGAGAATTTGGGGATGTACATGAGTGATGATGGGGAGAGATTTCGTGAGTGAGTGAAATTGAGTGAATGAGTGAATGTGAAGATTAGGGAATGGCGATTGTGAGGAGTGAAGAGAAGATGAACAGTCGAAATAAAATAGAGGACGAGACGACGGTAAGGGAGAAAGGAAGCTGGCGACGGTGGGGGTGGGGGTTTTTGGGGTTTGTGAGCGTTGTTGAGAGTTGGAATGAAGTGAGGTGTAGATTGTGAGATCTCCCAATGACGTCAAGGCTATTGAGATTGTCTGGTTTTTGAGTTAACATTTTGAAGAGATTTTTGTTTTATTATATTTAAGAAAGAAATTAGGACCGAAAGATCGGTCCGCTAATTGTTTTTTATATAGGTCAGGGAGGTAATTAAAGCTCAGCCCGCCAAGGTTTAGGTCCCCTTAGTCGTCCGATTTATGCGGTCGCGTTAATTTTTGCTACCGACAAACCGGTCGCTATAAGCGGTCTCCGAGTAGACAAATTTCTATTAGTGTTATTTTATTCAATAAGTATGAAAGATAACTTGAAAGAACCAGGCTAAATAACAACTTATAGATTTCAAAATTGAAAAATAAATCACTTATCTTTATTTATAATTATTTGAATTAATATAATAACTTAAATAATTTTATTATTATCGTATTTATTAACATATATGGTAACTTTAAGTTAATGCAAATAGATTATAGTCAACCAAACTTGATAATTTCCTTTTTATTTGAGACCAATCACAAAAAATATCGATAATAATAAACAATATAATATATACAAATACAACATTTTATAGTTCCATGCACGCATCGCGTGCTTATGAGGGAAAAAAAGCAGTAATAAAACTAGGGTCGTTTAAACATTAAATGGTGAAATCATGAATGGAACTGAACTGAAAGGAGTTAAATTTAACTAAAATACTTCCCCTCCGTTCCATGGAATTAATGTCATAAATACACTATTTGGGTGCAAAAAATTTAGAAACTAATTATAACGAAAGTGGGCGTTATAAAGTACAGATTTGGATTGGAGAAAGAAACA
>SNQN01014590.1:0-10215 GCA_008642245.1 Bassia scoparia | reverse complement strand
GTAACCATTTCTATCAATTACAAAAACCAATGACCCAAAAAATTGAAGAATCAACGATAGATGATTAGATATAAAAAGAGACATAATGGAGTTCACTTAGCCACCTCAACAAGAAGGCATAAAACTAAATTCTATAAAACACAACAAAAAAAATAGGGAAAAAAAAAAGAAAAAAAGATTGATTTCATGGTCATTACATGCAAATACTCATGGAAAGGGTTAACTGAACAAAGCTGTGACTGAGTAAAAATGACTTCATTAATAGAAGGTAGTTGGCCAGAATATCTCATTCTTGGTAGTTACATGGCAAATGTTGATCACGCAGAGTGAAGTGTGACAATAGATGGGTGAGTGTCATCAAATAATTTGCTAGCTTGCTGTGAACTGTCATCCCAAATTGTCAAGTGTTGCAAATGTGGGTTACTTTAATGAAGATAGGAAAACCAATTTGACAATATTAATGRAGGTGCTGCAGCATAGTAGTGTCTAGCAAAAATCACATATGGATCTGTCTATTTTGCAATTAGTAACACTAATCATTTCAAGGATTCAGGCAATCTTATCTCTATTCATACACTAGACCGATTGATGGATTTTACAAAATAAAGAGATAGTGATCATTGAAAGAAAAGATGGTGAAAATTTCATTCGTAAAGGATTTATGCTTATAATATTTCTTAAATAGATCTTTCCAAAGGAGTTGAGCCACTAGTTTACAACATCGCATAACAAAGAATTAACAAAAGCATGTCAATWAAAAATTTGGGTCACATTGCAAACCAAAACAGAAATAGCTAGCATGAACTTTAAAGACAAAAGAGCCCTCATGTAGGATAACACGGAATAACAATTATCTGGGTAGATATGACTCTTATGAGGCACCAACACATTACACAAAAGCRTTGACATACCGACGTCGTGGAGGTAAGGGAGATCGTCTACGAACAGGACTTCCTCGAACCCTCCGTGGAGAGCCCCCCCTGTTTGCAGAGAGCCAATCAGTTTACAAAAACACTCAAGCTAAAATAATATTGTGGGTTTGGTTTACTATTTATTCATTCCTTTTTCCTACATAAGTATTTAAGATACCTCCATTTTTTAGTTTTTCCATGTGAACAAGAGATAACTCCCTACAAGGTGACAACACGACCACCCAAAATGAACAACATAAAGCAACCTCATTGTCACCCATAGACAAGCTCACTACAACATCATAACAAGTAACAAGTGGGGGAGTGTTTAGACACTACGGAGTACAGACTAAAGTGACGGTGAGGACAATGGGACGCTTTTTGTAAAATTGACTGCAACTTTTCTTTCTTTCGAGAATTTTTTTATGAATCACTGGAGTTCTCTAACTTTTTCTACTCCTTCTCTTGATAGTTTTTCCTATCCAACTAGTGGGCAAAACAGGGCCTAAAACAGAATTAAAAGAAGAGCAGCCACGAACCTCACTGGTGATCTTGGACGCCTCAGTGGAGAAGGAGACCTGCCTCTCGGAGACATAGGGCGCCTCCTTTTAGGCGAATCACCTCGACGAAAAGGTGATTCTCTACGGACAGGTGAATCCCCACGGCGACGAGGTGGAGGGTCCATTCTTCTAGGTGAACCACCTCTACGAGCAATAGGAGACCTCCTTGTCGTGGGAACTAGCAGCTTCAAAAAATTGAAATGACTAACTTAGTGAAATACGGTGCCTTGACAACAGAGTGTTTTTTATTAAAAAAAAAAAACTGCACCTTCTCTTCCACGTTTGTCATCCTCTTCAGATCTACACTATTTTTTGGCAACATCTTTTTGTGGAGGGGAGCCAACAGCCTTAGCAGGTGATACCTTTTAACTTGGTGGCAAGGTTAATTTGGCCAACCAGTCCCATCAATTGAGCCTGCATACAAGGAACAGGACAAATTATAATACAGACATTTACATATTTGACATGAAGTCATCAAGTTTGAGTAGGACATACTCCATCCATGTGAATTGTGCTTTTCTGCATCAGTCTTGTCTAAATTCCACATATGCATATCCTTTGGGAAGATTCAACTGTATACACACCAAAAAATGGAATTAGTTGAGATACCAGAAACCACAAATGTTTGTGTATACAACAGACTGAAAAAACTAATTACATCCGAATCAATTGCACTAGCCTCTACGTTCACAACTTCACCATCAAAGTTGCCTGCCAGAAAAATATATAAAGGAAGAAAACTTAATTAAAACAATAATCATGGTACATGATACCCAATAATCCAAATCAAATAAGCAAAAAAATTGCATTCTAATTAGAAATTCGTATATAAAGTTATTTCTTACTAGATACACACCGAATTAATAATGAGATAACTATAACTTATTACAGTACAGTGATCTCGTGAATAAGGGAATACTTAACGTCAATGATGCCTTCTCCAAAGGTACTTTACTTTAAAACTTGTAGTTTAATCAAGAGGGGACAATGTCAATCCTCAATTATGCAATGGATTTGATGTCTGTATTAATATTAATCAGGACAATAAATTGTATATCCATAGGATAATTCTAAGAGAACTTATTATTTCAAAAAGTTGAAGGCACACCAAGTAACCAAGATGCAGTCCTAAAAATCAAAGGTGAGAAACAAAGACACACATAACCGAGGCAAGGCATGATGTTGGCGAAGAATGCTTATAAACCATTTCAAAGCATAAGTGTAGTTGAGACTTGAGAACACATATTGCTGCTATAATGAGAATRAAGCCGTGATGGTTTCTTCTACTTAAATCACTGAACTAATATTTTTCATCAAATGAAACAATGAAAACCAAAGGATTGATCTTGGTATGTTGACTGTTTTCCGCATTGAGGTTGCCTGGCGAATGACACAATACAAACATGACAAATGAAGCGTAAGGCACAATCTAAAACTTAGCCGAAACTAAAGTCCTAATTTCAAATGCCTTAAGTTCAAAGATAAAGGCATCAATAAGGACCACCCATTGGAACGCAATTCACGTTTCAGACCTAGATCGTTCGTCACCGATCATGGGTCATTTGCGAACTAGGTCACCTCCGTACACGACCCCAATTGGAAATGCTCCATTTAACTCGAAAATCATTAAAATTCTGAATCTTGTGAAGCAAATTCGAACTCGCCATCTTTGGATAATGTTTTTGCTCCACGGATACTTTTTTTATTCTTTATTGTAGAGTTTGCATTGGTAAATGAAAAAGGTTTTATCTACATAAATATTATTATTAGGAAAAATTGAAATTAATAATCCCACCTTTTGATGGTATTCCCAAAATAATCCCACCTGAACTTAATTTTATAATAATCCCAAATAAACCCTCAATATTCTTTAATTGGGTCATGACCGGTTTTGTGAAGTTGGTAACCTGTTAAAGAGGTCACCTTTGATACGTGTCATATGCTAATTGGCTAGAATTTATTTTTGATTTTTGATTAAAAAAAATTCTTCCTCGTCTCTCCCCTCATCTCCCAGTCAATTGCCAATACTAAACTCATAACCCCCATAACCCCCACCATCTATCTCACTTCTGAAATTCCTCCCACAGTAGTCCCACCATCCAATCAATTAACCTTGAAACCAACCTCACTAACCATTTTTACATATTTATGAATTTCTCTCTCCTCCCAATTTTCACTTACCCCATTGGTGTTGCTCGAAAGCTAACCAAAACCATCCAATTGATTTCATATCTTACGAATTTAACCTTATTTTTCATTGATTTTCATTTTTCTTATGGCGTGGGATGTACGCGGTGGCGTAGGTGGCGTTGGTGGCGCAATTGCGTGGGTCGTTAGTGGCTTATTTTGGTGGTTCTTTGAGTTAAAAACTGGAATTGTGAAATGGGTTATTGATGTGAGCTGAAGTGTTTGGGTAGATTAATGTGACAACTCTTTGGAAGTAGCAAGACTCCATTTTTTTCTCAAGCTTTTTCTTTGTGATCTTTGTAATGGGATGTGTAGGTGGTGTACTGGTGTTGTGTAGTAGAATTATTGGGTGGTGTAGTTGGCRTCAGTGGATAATTTTGGTTGCATTAGAAGTGTGGGTCCTTAGAGGAATTGGTGTAAGCGGCGCTAGTAGTGTCGCTGGTGGCAGATGGGGTGGCGCTAGTTTTAAAGAAAATGAGAGAATGGGAAGTAAGAGAGTTTTTAAAAAAATAATTTTTTTTAAAGTAGTTACCTGTAAAAAGGTTTTAGGTCATGAAGCCCATTGAAAGAATATCAGGGGTTTAGTAGGGATTATTATAAAATTAGTTTCAGGTGGATTATTTTGGGAAGACCACCAAAAGGTGGGATTATTAATTTCAATTTTCCCTTATTATTATTAATTATTAAAATTATTGCTATCATGATACGCTAAATATGTTTTCTTAATTTAAATCTAGTTTATTTTATTAATTTTGTGTTTATATTGTTTTCTAAATTTATATTTAAAAAAACCTCATTACACAGATTGCCGAAGGGAAGCGAATCGCATATCTGATTTTTGTACCCCGAATTGAATCGACTCTTGTGCTTGTAACATTAGGACACTCACCATCTAATTGCAAACAGTGAAAAGAATGCGAGTAACTTTAACATGGTTTACAACTGAATTAGCTGCTTGAACGCTTGTAGTAATTACATTGGGTTGTTTGCAATTTATTCCAGAATATTACTCTCTCTACTCTCCTTGATCGCAATTCTCGGACCTTTTTTATAAATAAACCTTAACATAATTCTGCAAACACTTGTACCTCTTTCTATTTTTAGTAAGTTTTTAATAAGGAAATTACAAGTTTACCCTTACTAATTTCCCTAAACAACACACTAATTAACATGTTATATCCTAACTTATTTTACCCTAAACTAATAAATTAGTTAATTACTCCCAACTCATAGCGCCTGTAAACCACCACCACTACTACCCACCACCTCTACTACACTACTAGCAACCACGCCCCGCCATTAACCCTAGCCACCATCAACCGCCACAAAACACACAACACACCGTAATTAGGGTCAAGTTTTTAGATCCAAGCTTCGATTATGCGGTGTTTTGAGTTCGATCGGATTGAATATATAAACGCAACCATTAGTACGAAAGTTGGAGAGGTGTTTGAGTTCGATCGATTGATTACACAAACGTTGCTTCTGTGATTGTCGAAGAAAATGGGAGTTTGATGACGATGATGAGTTCAGTTGAGAAAAAGATTGGAATTTTTTATTGCATGGAGCGAGAGAGAAAACGTCTCTGGGGTCCTTAACTATTGACAGTTGTAGGTTGTGAATGATCGGCAGTTTTTTGGGGTTTGGTGCTGTGGTTAATGGTTGTATGGGATTTGTTTACTAATCTCCTTTATTTCTATGCTACTTTGACTCGAGTACTAGTGTCCAACAGGGTATGTGTCTAAGTGTCGGACTCGCTAAATTGTGAAAATTTTCATGATTTTAGCCAAAATGGAGTGTCAAGCGTCCATATCCATGTCGAAGAGTCAAGGATCCGACATGGGTATTGAGGTAAAATGAAGAGTCCAAGTAGCATAGCTTTATTTCTCTCTCCTATTTTACAACTAAACTGATTAGCCTTATTTAGGACGTTAACACTTGTTATATGAGTGTTGCGAGAAAATTGATACGGAGGGAGTATATTTTGAACATGAATGACAAGCATCCAACAATCAGTGAAACTCAAACAAACTAGGCATTTTCAAGTCAAGGAATCTGGATAGGCAACGATGTATAAATACACAAAGAAGTTGGAACATACTAAAAATTTCCTGAGATGGCCTTCATTCACATTCCTGGTGAGTTTTGTTGATATGAACAACCTTAGACTCTGGAACTGTTGCAGGCTTCCTGATATGAGCAGCGAGGACACATCATAATAATAAATGTATTGTAAAAATTATACAAATTCGGCAAATTGGCAAAAATTCATTCCAAAATATTAATAAATAAATAAGTAGATAAATAAAGCTCTAAATAGAGAACAATAATTTGTAAAGTCATAACATTTACTTTAGGATAAGTGCAATGTCAACATTTCGACTAAACAGTTACTATGTTGGCACCAAAGAAACATTAGAGACATATAGTAGCTTTTCTCCAATTCATTTTGATCATTGCAATCAGATTATGGATAGGCATATGACTATATGAGGGAACATGGAATCATGTATTACGGAAAAGGAGTAACATTCAGAGAATCCGAGTCTTCATTGATAGAATTTAAGACTTTGGAGGATTATGGACTTTGGTGTTACTTTTACAAAGTTGGAAGTCCAAGCAAAAACGAATATACACCCAAGGAGAAAAATATGCATCCTCTACCATAAGCACATAGCATCGCTACCAGTAAAAAACTTTCTCAAACACAAAAGGGGGGGAAAGCAAAAAGGCTTAAATTTATCAGCTTATCTGTGACTCTGATTAACTTCCAGCATGTACACCAGCAAATCTTCCCCTTAGGCCCTTTTGGCAATCCAAGGTGCCAGACCAAAAACAAAAAAAAAACAAAACAAAACAAAACATGCATATAAAGAAGAAAAAGGCAACAAACAAACCAGAGAACATATAGCATCCCCAGCAGAGAGAGTCATTAAGACAGAAAAAGGAAATCTTTCTACCACGGATCATTCTTTTATTGACTAGCTAGAGGAGGAATTTGCTCGATTTGAACTATACTCTTTGGAAGGACAAGGCCAAAATATACATCATTAAGTCACGGTAAAATGGTACAATATACTATAGAAGCAATGGGTCTAACAAATAAAAGATCAGGCAATTTTTTCAGCATGGAGAAAGAAAACTAGAAAACCAATCTTTGACAAGGTATCATGCAAATTAAATATATTTCTAAGTAGGAAACCAAAACACGCCTCCCAAATTTGGGCTTCAGCAAAAAAAAAAAAAAAATAGGTACTCCCTCCATTTCATATTGTTTTATGCACTTTCCCCACTTGGACGTTCCATAATGATTTGTGCATTGTGCTATATTCCATTGTGCTATAGTCCATAATAGGGTGGACCTACCACTCTCTTACTTTCCTCCATTTACACATTCTCCCTCCAATCTATTTATGCTTTTTGACCAAACTTTCACTAAAATAGATTAACGGAGGGAGTAAAATAATTTTAAGACTAGTAAAATTTCTTTCATAAAATGCGTGACCAGACCAAAGTTGCAATTATTTTGAAACAAAGGAAGTATGTGGAATTACAAGTACAATTACACCGCATATTCACAAGGCCACTAAGACAACTATATGTACAATATAGCAAGCAAAAGTTTGATATTAGCAATAAGAACAATTAAAATGTTTAAAGTATCTGGCAAAGTGGCAAACAGAACAGAGTACCAACATAGCCATTAAAAGACAAGTTATCAGGTAACGTTTTACTAAAGAGAAATAATAGAAAGAAACAACAATTTCACAGCCACAGATATGTTTAGCTTATTAGAAGAGTAGCAGCTTACCTGGGGGGAGAAGGCTTTTTAGCCTGTGACGAAGGAGAACGAGCACGCTTTGATGGTTCAGCAGGACTGAGGAGACACAAAACAATATTAAAAAAAAAAAAAAAAGGATTTAGCTAGTGAGTACATTTTGCAGGAGCCTTTCTATCTGACAGACTGGGTGTATAACAACATAATTCATGTCAGGACTAACAAGTGAAACAAATTTAAGAAGCTTAAGGTGAATTTACTTATTTTTTGAAAAAACATCCTAGTCATCACATCCATAACTTTTCTTAATCAAACACAAAATCGGTGAAGGAGTCAAAATGTCAAACACAGCAAGGCATCACGGCGATCACATAAAATTCAGCACGCTCATAACACCAACGCAGGATCAACATCAAACACCCAGCCAGGCTGACCATCACTAAAAGTCAACAACGGCTACCTTAACAACAAGCATAAAATCATTAGAACTAGCATGATGAAGCCCTAAGTACATCCCTAAACTTCTCCTGATACAAGGTTTTATCAAGAATTATATTCCAGAGTGGCTAGATGTCTATGTTCAATAAATGGGACGGTTTAACTCCAAAATAAGGCAGAATAGCTCTTGGTTTTTTTAAAAGGAGAGATTTGCTATTGTTCTAATAACATAAATGTCATCGCGGCGCGAGTTAAAAGAGGATTATTATGGTCAGCGATAAAAAAGTCATTGAAGTGGGAAAAACCAACTCCAAGAATAAAAAAATTTGGCAAGTGCTTTCAGCTTAGCGGATAGTTGAAGATAATATGGTTTTCGAAGACATAGAGAACCACTCCCAAAAGACAAGTTATAGCTGGCTATATTCTAACTTGCAGATCCTAGACAGATGCCTACCTAAAATCAGTTGGGCAACACTCCTCTAGTTTCCTGCTGCCATCATCTCCAATAGAATTATAATCTCTATTTAATACGTCCTCACATGGTCATTTATTAGTGTGCATCCAAGGAACTTAGTAACAAATTTTAAAGGATGGAGGAGAGAGGTAGAAAGAAAGCAAAAAAAGGAGCCCATGTGATATGAAGAGAGATAGAAAGAATATAATCTCATTATATAAGCCCAAGGGGGAAGCTATGGTGTCCCCCCATGAAGTTACAATATTACCCTTGATGAATTATATTTTTAAAATAATTCAATTAACATCCTAAAATAAATGAAAACTTTAAGTGATTAATGCATGCAAATTTGGATAAAATTTTGAATAGTTTTAACAAAAAAATAAATTCACCCATTAATTTATCAATCAGTTAATCAATTAATCAAACTTATCTGCAATTAATTTTTTCAAAATTACAATTAGTTACTAAAAATAATCAACGTTAATGTAACATTAAATCATTGTCGTTTATATGTCAATCAAAATACAATGAATCTAGACAATATTAATGCAATAAATCTCAATTACAGAGGTGAAGAGAGGTAATGGTGTCCATTGAAGTTCCATTTTATACCCTTTTATGAATTGATTATTACACCACAAGATCATTAAGTTATTCAATAAAAAAATGTAATTTGACATTTCATAACTATTTTTCAAATCAATAGTCTCAATAATTGATTCAATAATAATATAAATCAAAACATATTGGTCAATATTTCTTAGTTAACTTTATTGAAAAAAAACAATTCAATTCCTTAATCATTCATATATCCCTGAATACATTGAATTAATTGTATCTCAAATGTATAACATTTTCTATCTTATATATCAATTGATGATGTCATACATCTATTTATATCATATTTTTCCACAAATATATTTCACTTAATGAGTGTATAATAGCCAAATTTCCATTTCATATTCTACCTTAAAACATCTCTACTCTCTCTAACATTCTTGCTCAATTATTTATATGTTACACAACACATTAAAAAGCTTCATTGCATTCTATGTTCAGAAAAACTTCATGATCATCAATGAGCCTGTTCTAACCTGATATTGCCAGTTGTATCAGACTACTTTTGTAAGCTTTAACTTTAACGTTTAATTGAGAAATTTTCACTTTTATAATATTTGTGTACTCCGTAATAAAGATTTTCATCATCAATTCGATCAATCTTTGTTATCGGTTTATTTTATTGTTATTTTTTGTAAAATCTTTATTTTATGATATTGATTTCTATTTTAATTATTAATTGTAATTTAAATTATTTTAATATTGAATTAAGTGCGAAATATTGATCATCATCAACCAACATTAATGATATATAATAATCAATGAACAATTTAACAACCTTTGAATTGTTGATATGAGGAAAAACATACAAAATTATAATTATTTCTTTCTTTTACATTGCACGCACGCGTCGCGTGCAAAAAATACCTGGTACTCAAAATGGAAGACTGCAAGTAATTTACAATCAATCAATTAGAGCCTTAATCTCAGTAAGTGTGGACAGTATTATTCTGAGAAGAGTCATCCACAAAGTATTACAATTTCTAAAAACAAATAGGATCGCAAGTAATACAGTGGAGTTACTATGGACAGGGATAAAATTCATTGTACTTATGGGAGTGAACCAGTCCATGTATAAAAAATTGGCAAGTCTCAGCTTATGGGTGGTTGGAAGCTATTTAGGTTCCGACAAGAAGTCGAAACCACTCCCTTCCCAAATAACAAGTTTATCTGTTTAAATTCACTTCTGTTCCTGAATCAGATAGATGCTGCTTCCCAAAGGCTTGGAGCAACACACTTGCTTCTTAGTTCCCGCGCGTCTCTATA
>SNQN01014589.1:0-10215 GCA_008642245.1 Bassia scoparia | reverse complement strand
GGTAATAACAACATTAATCCCTCATATGCCTTAACTAGTGTCAGTAGGGAGATGTCTAATTCACGAACAACTATATGTTAGTAGATTAATGAGAGATGAGTGCAGGCAAAGTTCCCCCGAAATGTAATTGGTTAGTATCAGAATCTCGTGTCTTGGATACCTCAAGTAAAGCTTATGTTCCTACAACACCATACTGTTAGTAACAATGCTCATTCTGATGATAATGCCTTAGAAGCAATAATTCTCCAGAGAGCTTGGACATCTCGTCCTGTTGTCACTTTTCACACTTTTAATTTAACATAAGTATGAAATTAGTTGAAGACAAGCCTTAAAGATAAAATATATGATAGACCTTCCTTTTTGACTAAAGAAATGAGTTAGGATTCTAGTTAAATCTTGTAGATGTTGGATAAACTAAGTGCTAATGTGATTTTAGCAGGTGTATGTGAAAGCAAGTGTACATGTGTTGAAGTTTTGTATTATACTAGCTTGGATAATGATGATGACAATGTTCACATAAACGCAACCAACCCTAAGGTAATATACATATGCACAAAGAAACTAGGAGTAGTGTACAAACAGATCAAATTAGTATTAATAGCCAATAAGCTGATATTATGGTGTTTAGTACATGGCAACTTTTAGCAGAATTGTAGAGATCAATGATTGATTGTGAGGCACACAATATGCCACAAGAGCAGAAGAGTAAGGGTAATGTTGGTCTTTACTTTTCTCATTCCCCTCAAACTGGAGTGAGAGAGAGATTGAGGCTCCTAGTTGCTCAGAAGATAGTCATGCTGAGCAGTTGACAAGCCTTTGGTTAGAATGTCTGCAAGTTGATCTTTGGTAGAAACATACTGAGGAGAGATCTCTCCACTGTTAACCTTGTCCCTCACAAAATGGCAATCAACCTCCACATGTTTAGTGCGTTCATGGTGGACTTGGTTGACTGCTATTGAYAGTGCAGCTTGATTGTCATAATTGAGCAACACAGGATGCAATGATTTAAGTCCTAGGTCCTTGAGGAGTTGTGTGAGCCGTGTAACTTCACAAGTTGCAAGGGCCATAGCCCGGTATTCAGCCTCAACTATTGATCTAGCAACCACTGGTTGCTTTTTGGTTTTCCATGAGATAAGTGAGTGTCCAAGCAAAACACAAAACCCTGTAGTAGACTTTCTTGAAATGAGGCAACTAGCCCAATCACTGTCAGAGTAAGCAGTTAATGTTGCACCTGACTTGGATGCCAATAGTAGACCTTGGCTAGGTGACCCAGCTAGGTACCTCAACACCCTCTTTGCACCTTGCATGTGGATATATGTGGGTGATAGCATAAATTGGCTGAGGGTATGGACAGCAAAGGCAATGTCAGGCCTTGTAATGGTGAGGTATATCAGCTTTCCCATAAGGTGTTGATATTCTGTGGGATCCTTCAAAAGAGTGCCATCATCATGATTGAATTTGACATGGGAATCCAAGGGAAGCCTCAAGGGTTTTGCTTTGTCCATGTGGTGATTTTTGAGCAAATCTAGGGTGTATTTSCTTTGAGAAATGAAGATGCCATCTGAATTTCTGTGAACCTCAATCCCTAGAAAGTAGTTTAGCTCTCCCAAATCTTTCATGTGAAATTGGGAGTGCAAGTGTGCTTTGGCCTCTTGAATCATGTTCAGGCTGTTCCCTGCAACCAATAGGTCATCCACATAGRCCAATATGAGTACAAACTCAGTCCCATTCTTTTTKATGAACAAAGAGTAGTCAGCCTTGGACTGTACAAAACCACACTGAATCAAGGAGGCTGGACCAACTTAAAGAGAACATTGCCTGGGTGCTGTTTGAGTCCATAATAGTGGACTTATTAGTTGCACACTAGGTTGGGTGTTAATAGCATAGGTTTTCTCCTCCGTCCCACATACAGGGTGTGCCTTGTCCTGCAATCCTTTGGCAATTGAATAAATACATCCTCCAGGAGGTCCCATGGAGGAATGCATTTTTGACATCCATCCTGATAAAGAACAATTTTCCATGCAGCTTATGCACAGAATTAGACCTAGCAATAGTCATTTAAGCAACTGGGTGCAAAGGTCTCAGCATAGTCAATGCCCTCTCTTGTGCTGCACCCTAGACAACTAGCCTAGCTTTCTCCCCTTCCAATCTTCCATCAGAAATGATATTTAGTTTTGTATAGCCATGTTGCGTGCCAAATGGTCCTTGCCTGCAGGTAGTTGTTGTGAGTGTCCAAGTATCATCAGACTCTTCAGGCTTCTAGTTCTTGGTTCATAGGCTGACCATCTTCTGTTAATGCATCAGCTTCAATTGAAGTCCTTAGGACTGCTTTGAATCCGAGGATGCATGATGCCAGATGCCTGAGGGTAGAAGAAATCTTGTGTACCAGTTTGCTATTTGTTGGGATCACGATGCTTGAGATGCTTTTTGCTTGCAGTGCAAATCTTGAGCCATGTGGGAGCTGTTCTTTGTTCTACTTGACCTTTCTGAGCATAAGGGGTTGAGTTCTATAGTTGCCTTGTTGCATCTCTCGGTCTCCATTTCTCATTCTTCAATATCATGTTCTCATGAATGTTGTGGCTTGGGTTTGTAGAATTGCTCAAGTCCTTGATTTCCTCTTCAAGTTCTTCAAAGAATAATCATGTACATCTGTGTGACAGGGTCACACTATTGCACCAGAATCTTGCATGCTTGTCTTGTTGTGATGCTTAAAGGGAAACAATTCATAAACTTCACATCTCTTGACACAAACACCTGGTGTATAGTCGAGAGATTCAGAAAGTTTACTAACCCCATTTTGAGCACCTTGGTATCCCATAAATACATCAAGGAACCCCTCTACGATCATGAGACACTTGTCCTTTGGTTCTTGCACTGTACGGCCCATGCACCAAGCATCCCCATATACCTTTAAATGCTCACTACTTGGTTGCTCACTAGAACAACTTCTCCTATAGTGGTTTAGATTATCTATCTTTGATGGAAATTCTATTTGTTCAGTCGTACAACTTCTCGCTGGTTAACCACACATTCTCCACCAAGTATTATCAAAGGGAGGTTTAGGCCAATCCAATGCTCTGGCCATTTCCAACAAATTTCTGTGCTTTCTTTCAACTCTCCCATTTTGCTGGGGTCGATCAACGCATGAGGTTTGACTCTGAATGCCAAATTCCCTCATCACTTCTCTGCATACTCCTTCCTTAAATTCCATTACATTATCAGACCTGATCTTTTTGATTACTTTGTTAAACTGAGTTTYTACAAGCATGCTAAAGTTTCTCAATATGGTGCCTACATCAGATTTGTGTCTCWTTAAATACACCCATGTAGTCCTGCTGAAATCATATACCAAAGTGAGAAAATACTAAAACCCATTATAGGTTTTCACCATGTATGAACCCCAAGTGTCCATGTGAACAAGATCAAAAGCAGTGTTTGCAACAGAATCACACATATTTAAAGGCAATTTAGTGAGTTTTGCCATAGGGCATATTAGACACATCATATCAGCATCACATTTAGGTAATTTCAAGCTATTAATTGATTTCATTTTGTTCACAGAGGCATGACCAAGCCTTTTGTGCCATATTGCACTTTCATTCACATTATCACTGTCTACATTGCATCTCTCATCAGAGTGCTTAGGGCTACACTGCATACTACTATGATTAGCTACTATTTCTTCCTTCCTTCTATCACCATCTTCTTGTTTCTTCAACATTTTATCACTCAGCACCTTCAAATCTTGCAATGACATATTAATTAGATAGTATATGCCATTGACTGCTTTCCCAAGACCTTTAATTGTCTTTGAATGTGAGTCCTGAATCAGGCAGAAATTAGGGAACAATACCACTTTGAATTCATTATTCTGTACCAGTTTKTTAATAGACAGTAGGTTGTGTTTAAATTCAGGCACACAAGTCACATTCTTCAGCAACATGCCATTTTCAAGTCTCACATTACCCACATGGGTTATATGAGCTGTTTTCCCATTGGAAGTCTAATTTTGGGCATTCACTCACTGCTTTCCACATTTTCCATCAAGCTCTCTATCACAAGTCATGTGATCAGAGGCACCTGAGTCCAATATCCACGTTTTCAAAGATAATTTACTATGATTAGCACAACCATACCTAGAAAGCAGTCTCTATTTCATCATGTGTCCTGTGCTTGCTTGTTGGATGAGGAGCTTGGCAAAAGCTTGAGCAATTGCTCCTATTGAACGTGGGTTAATCCTCACCCTGAAGTTGATCCTTCTCCACTCACAGTAGCATTAGCCACCATTCTGCCCCACCATACTTGTATCCACCACTCTTGTTCTTGTTCCACCTGTTGTCTCCTTGATTCTCCTTTTTCCAAAATCTATTGGTATTGTCCCTTGTACAATGCATGTCCCTTGGGGACCAACAACTGCCAACATTTTCAGATGTTGGTTCTTTTTTCCACATACATTACATCCCCTTCATCTTCTCAGGTTTGTTTTGATCTCAGTCCTCTCATTCCACTGTCTCATGACTCTAGTGTTCATAGCTGACCTTCTGTGTATGTTGTTACCACACACTTCTCTTTGTGACTCTTCTTGTTGAAGAGCAAGAGCATGCTTCCTCAACTGATGGCAATGGAGTCTTGATGAGCAACTGGCTTCTGAAGTGCAGCATAATCATCATCCAGTCCATTTAAGAACTGAAACAACTTTTGTTCCTCTTGGTGCTGCAAAATGGCATTGATGTATGCATTAATTATCAGTGTCATTTAAGTGATTGGGGGGTAGTTGTCACGCTCTTCCCCACGCAGTGTGAGCTTGTGGTAGTACTCACTCAGAGGCACATCCCATTTTGTTTAGTCTCAACAATGCCTTACTGAGTCTGTACTTGTTGAGCCATTGCTCACTGTGATCTCTTTCTCAGGTGTGACACACTCCTTTGCTGTGGTAAGTACATCAATGATCTCTTCACAGAGTCAGCCATAGGACCATGGAGCCAAGAGATCACTGCGCTGTTGCAAGTGTCCCATTGCTCTTGTTTCTTCTCATCATCTTTGTCTCTACCACCACATCTAGTGACAAAACCAAGCTTCTTCCTGGCTGCAAGAGAAATCTCCATGGATCTCTTCACATCCTATAGTTGGAGATGCCTTGATAGTTTCTGTTGTGACAACAAGGTTTGTTCTCACTTGGGTGAGTAAATAGTGACCGGTTACATCCATCACTCACTTTTCTGGGTTGGTCATGTTGATGATCTTCAGTTTGCTGTATGTAGGTGTGAAGAAGGTAGGATTGAACGAGGTAATGGCAGGTTAATGGCAACTTGACTCCAATACCATGTAGAGTGGATAGCTCTAATGGTGTTGTGATGTTAGCTAGGTGATTGTGAAAGCAAGATGATCAAAGGTTGAAGCTTTTGTATATTACTGCTTGATAAAATGATGAATACTAATGTTACAGAAACGACACAAGCCCTCTAAGAGTATATTATACACCATATGCACAAAGAAACCTAGAGGCTAGCTATACAATGCAAACAGACAAAAGTAATTAAATCAGCCAATAAAGCTGATTGTAGTGGTTTTATACATGGAAGCTTTTAGCAGATTGTAGTGATCCAAGAATGATTGTGAGGACCACATATAGCCAAAGAGTAGGAGAGAAAAGCAAAGGGACTATGTTGGGCCTTTACTTTCTACAATCATCCTAAGACAATAAAAAATAGGTAAACTAAAGAGACATGGTGTCTGTTGGGACCCCTGAGATAAACATGAAGCAAATTAAACATTGTTGAATTGAAGCATGTGAATCAGAAAATGTAAAAGGCAGTATATGATGTTTGCCAAAAATGCATGCTTCACAATAAAAATCTTTCATATCAGATTTATGTTGTGGTACAATTGAAATGTGTGACATACTATTAGGAGAACATGTCCTAATCTTGCATAAATAAGAGCAAAACTCACAACAAGAAAACATAATTTATCAACCTTCCAAAAAAAAAACTGACGGAAAAACGCAAAGGCAGTCGGTAAATTTTTTACACCCGTCAATGATCGGTAACGACGGTCGCAATCTTTTGGACGGTAAACAAGGTTATTACCGACTGAAAAAGGGTCGGTAAAATTTACCAACCAATATGTAAGAATTTACCGACCGTTTTAGTACAGACAGTAAATACTGACCGCCAAAAAACGGTCGGTAAAAGGGTGTGACAAATTAAAAAAAAGAAAGTTGTCTGACACATGTCAGAGTCAACTTTCTTTTTTATCTCTCTCTCACCATCATGATTAAAAACACAAATTAAAAAAGAGAAATTTCTAATGGTAGTGTTAAGTTTTCGCGAATTTCCAATGGTAATGTTCGGTTTTTTTTAATCCCAATGGTAATGTTGAAGTTGATTTTCATGGTATTTTTGTTTCAATTTTCTAATAAGGGTGAAAAATCAAATTTCAACATTACCATTGGGATAAAAAAAACTCAACACTACCAATGAGAATTTGCGAAAACTCAACACTACCAGTGGGAATTTATGGGGCATAATTTAATAAAAGGAATAAAATTGTAACCAATAATTCTTGCTCCAATTTTATTCAACCAAACAAATTGAAAATATGAAACTAAGAAACCAAAAATAGCATTGTATGTACAAGTAATTGAATTGAAGTTACAATTTCACTCCAAATTACCAAAAAAAAAACAAATGAATCCAATGAGCGAAACAACAACAAAAAAAGATCTTCAATTCTTCTGCTTCAAAAGATCTTCAGGCTCCAACTGAATCTTTGCTTGACTTAAACCAAACAAAATCAAAATCAGAAATTGAAAAATGGATATGAATTATATAAATAAATCGAAAAATCAGAAAATAAAAAATATGAAGTGAATAAAATCAGAACACCGGCCAAGACATTAAAATTTGGAAATCAAAAGAAGAAAATCCCTATTACAAGATATTTGAATTCGAAAAAAAAATGTGATTTTTTTGGAGTAAATAGAAAATAATTGAAATGATATAGATATAGAGAAATAAGAACACCACAAGCATTATAAAACTAAAAAAATCTATTAAAAACAGAAAAATAATAGGAGAAATTTGGTGAGAAGGAAAAAAGRAAAACAAACTTGAAATATTGTAGATCTAGTGAAAATGTTAAGAAAAAACCCCAAAAAATCAAATTGGAATGAAAAACTTACCTTATTGTTGGCGGTGATGCGGTTGTGCAGTGGTGGGGCGGCACAACGACAAGGTTAGACGGCTCTGCAAAGAGGTGGTGTGGTGGTGGGAAATCTTTTTCAAGATAAGTTACTGAACAATCATTCAACATTTGATCTCCTAAGCTATTTCTTAACTTATCTTTAACAACATTCATCCCGAAAATACTCTTTCAATACTTGTCATTGCAACCGAAAGAAGTAGCACTAACTTCAAAAGCAAGTACACTGAGGCGTGAGTTTCATGCTTATTTGTCTCAACAAGTTTCATAAAAAGGTCATTCAAAGTCATGACATTCCTAAATCTTTCGTCACCACGAATATCAACAATGAAGTTCTCAAGTGACCATTAAAAATAAATCAAATGAGCATTTGAAAAGTCATTAGGATATATAGAATTGAGCAAGTYGAAGTAATTTTGAYTTGTCAATAGAAGAAAACTTATTACGAGGATTGAAGCAAGACATACAAATAAGCAATTCTTTATTTACCAAACTAAATCGATTTTCAAGTTCTTGAAACTGTAGATCAAGAACATTCACAAAAATTTCAACTCGAAAATGATGATAGTTTGTTACTAGTGGTTTGTTATTTTAGAATCTCCTTATTATGGGTGCATAGTCGTAATCCATTCTTACAAACTTCAATCCATATTTATCCATAAATGCAGTTACTTGTAAAATGAGATTATGAAACAAAGAGCCATTTGATCTTTATCTGAAATATCTGCAGATTCATCAGCAAGGATAGAAAGATAACCATCATCAAGATCATCCATTATTGCTTTAGTTGTCTCGTTAGCACAAGCATTAATTATGTCACTTTGTATTTTAGGAGACGATAGTTGACAATTTCCCGATGCATTTTTAAGAACAACKTTTGAGTAATCYGAATCAWGATCATAAAGAAGCTTTWGAAGTTCAAGAAAGTTACCTTTATTCAAGGAAGTTTCTTTCTCATCGTGACCACAAAATGACAAAACTTGTTGTAGAAGCCACTTCAAACAATTAATTGAAGCCTCTAAACGTTTTCTATGGGCACTTGCCATTGACTCCGTTTGTCAAACCACACAAGTCAGAGCAAAATCCTTTTGGTTTTTGAAATCCTCTGTAGGGCTTCGCCCCGCCTTAGGAGGGACGTGACCTCAGCTTCAGTGTCATGGAGTTGAGCAGCCATGGAATCCGCGTGTGAACTGCGTTGGGATGTGTTGTCGAATTAGGGGTCGCCACCTTGCCTATAATAGGTTATCACGGACGGCCGAAACATGGTGCAAACTAGTGGCCCCCAGTTAGGTCCATAACCAAAGTCGGTGTCGGCATGGTACGAATCAGATCTGTAACCCAATTCGCCCGCATGTAGCGCCTCTACTCGGTCTCATGTAGATTCCATAATCAAAACAATTGGAAAATTTCAAAGGAAACTTATTGATTTGACTTTGAAAGCCTCATTAGATTACAGTGGTTCTATGTACAACCGAAGAGCTTCTACAATGGAACAAGGCGATCACTTGATTGTTAATCAATCATTAATAAGTGCTTAGAGACACCGGTCGTCCGATATTATCTACGTTTAATGTGACAAGCCGATTAAATCCGGTCTGTTAAACAATCAATAACAAGTGTATAAGAAAATATATATACAAGACATGCAAAAACAAAGGTAATAGCATGATAATATGTATGTGTGCCCTCTCACCTGTCACTGCAACAATCAAATGATTAGATAAACTCAAAGATCGCCTTCAATTTGAATTGCTAATTGAGACAAACAAACGCCGTAGATTGACGAAATATATGGTATAAAAATGAAAACCAAAGCATCTGAAACATTTGAAAAACATATAAGAAAATCCTACATATTTACACATGAACGATTAAAAGCTGAGTTATCTAATTGTTTAATGAATATAAAACTCATAACAATATATATATCAATTAAGAGAGACAAAAGGAATTAAAAAGAGTGAGAAATAGGTTTTTGTGGCATAATCTCAGATTTATACCCCTAATTTCGTTGTTGATTTCGAACAGAATCGACTGCATTGATTGAAAACGAGATGTTTTGAGTTTGTTGAGAAGAGAGAAGAGTAGATGTGTTCCTCGGGAATTGTGCGTCGTCTGAGCGCGTCCCGACTGAGCACAGCAGGAGTTCTATAGGCACGAGCAAAAAACGAGGCATGCAATCCTGCGTACTACTGACCTGAGCTATAGGTACGCTCATGAGGCTTCAATGATACGCTACTCCCAGCTATATACGCTTCTCCATTTCCATGAGTGTTGCAGACACTATGTTGCTGTGTTGAGACGTATATACGCAGCAATGAGGCGTTATACCCTCCGGTGACGCTATATACGCTCAATCATCTGCGTATATACGCTCAATATCTCGTCATATACTTTCCAAAAAACCTCAGAAATATTCGATTTCTCTCGATTTATTCTGATTCCCTTTGATTCGACGCACCTAGGACACCCTGCTCTCCAAGCAAGGATCTTCTAGAATGTTCTAGAAGGTCCACGTATTTCTGGAGTAATTTCTAATATCACGTTATTTTCTGCGTTATCTGCGTATTTAAACATGCAAAATTCATAGAAAATCATAATATAAAAATAGAAAAAATTAAAAAGATATGGCGGATTCCAGAAAAATGATGACGCACATGATGGAAAACAAAAAGCACGAGACATCGCCAGCTGACTTGTTTGAAAACCTTGAAAACCTGTTGAGTTATCGAGAAAACCGAAAAAAAATGTGTTTGCCGTGTCATGTGACCCTTGCTCAATAATTCCGAAGTACGACCTCACGGATTTCCAACTTTAGTGAGTTCAAGCTAGCTCTTTTTCTGCAGTCAAACAAACGCGAGACGCGTTTTTCATCCGGATTACTCATTTGGGAGACACATTTTCAGGTGTTACAGAAGCCCCCACTTTGACTGAGTTGGAGCAGACGTTAAGTCACCTAAGACGAAAGTCAAAGTATTCATTGGGACCGGAGAGCAACTCAAGACGTTCCCT
>SNQN01014588.1:0-10217 GCA_008642245.1 Bassia scoparia | reverse complement strand
CACCTTTTAGGTCATGAAAAATGACTATTCCAACAGTTTCGGACCCAAATTTGAAGCGTGCTACCTCCTACATCTGTTTCGACGTTTTCTCGATTTTTCTTTGACGGGAAACAAAAGTCTGCCGTTTGGACTCATTTGAACCCCAAATCTTTCTTGGAACCATTATATTATCATACGAACCTATGGTACAAATTTTGGAAATTTTTCCGAAAATTGTCCGGAGACCTCATTTCGATGATGTATAATCCACGCTTTTCGGCCAAAAAAACATGTCTCGGTGACCCTGCTCGAATTTGTCCTGAATTTTCGTCACACCTTTTAGGTCATGAGAAATGACTATTCCAACAGTTTCGGACCCAAATTCTAAGCGTGCTACCTCCTACGATCGTCTGTTTCGACGTTTTCCCGATTTTTCTTTGACGGGAAACAAAAGTCTGCCGTTTGGACTCATTTGAACCCCAAATCTTTCTTGGAACCATTATATTATCATACGAACCTATGGTACAAATTTTGGCAATTTTTCCGAAAATTGTACGGAGACCTCATTTCGATGATGTATAATCCACGCTTTTCGGCCAAAAAAACTTGTCTCGGTGACCAGGCTCGAATTTGTCTAGAATTTCCGACACACCTTTTAGGTCATGAGAAATGACTATGGCCAAAAAAACTTGTCTCGGTGACCAGGCTCGAATTTGTCTAGAATTTCCGACACACCTTTTAGGTCATGAGAAATGACTATTCCAACAGTTTCGGAGGTCCCAACAGTTTCGGACCCAAATTTGCGTGCTACCTCCTACGTCTGTTTCGACGTTTTCCCGATTTTTCTTTGACGGGAAACAAAAGTCAGCCGTTTGGACTCATTTGAACCCCAAATCTTTCTTGGAACCATTATATTATCATACGAACCTATGGTACAAATTTTGGCAATTTTTCCGAAAATTGTACGGAGACCTCATTTCGATGATGTATAATCCACGCTTTTCGGCCAAAAAAACAACTTGTCTCGGTGACAAGGCTCGAATTTGTCTAGAATTTCCGACACACCTTTTAGGTCATGAGAAATGACTATTCCAACAGTTTCGGACCCAAATTTGAAGCGTGCTACCTCCTACGTCTGTTTCGACGTTTTCCCGATTTTTCTTTGACGGGAACCAAAAGTCTGCCGTTTGGACTCATTTGAACCCCAAATCTTTCTTGGACCCATTATATTATCATACGAACCTATGGTACAAATTTTGGCAATTTTTCCGAAAATTGTACGGAGACCTCATTTCGATGATGTATAATCCACGCTTTTCGGCCAAAAAAACTTGTCTCGGTGACCAGGCTCGAATTTGTCTAGAATTTCCGTCACACCTTTTAGGTCATGAGAAATGACTACTGTAACAGTTTCGGACCCAATTTCTAAGCGTGCAACCTCCTACGCTTGTTTCGACGTTATTTCCCGATTTTTCTTTGACGGGAAACAAAAGTCTGCCGTTTGGACTCATTTGAACCCCAAATCTTTCTTGGAACCATTATATTATCATACGAACCTATGGTACAAATTTTGGCAATTTTTCCGAAAATTGTACGGAGACCTCATTTCGATGATGTATAATCCACGCTTTTCGGCCAAAAAAACTTGTCTCGGTGACAACGCTCGAATTTGTCTAGAATTTCCGACACACCTTTCAGGTCATGAGAAATGACTATTCCAACAGTTTCGGACCCAAATTTGAAGCGTGCTACCTCCTACGTCTGTTTCGACGTTTTCCCGATTTTTCTTTGACGGGAAACAAAGGTCTGCCGTTTGGACTCATTTGAACCCAAATCTTTCTTGAAACCATTATATTATCATACGAACCTATGGAACAAATTTTGGCAATCTTTCCAAAACTTGTTCGGAGACCTCATTTCGATGATGTATAATCCACGCTTTTCGGCCAAAAAAACATGTCTCGGTGACCCGGCTCGAATTTGTCTAGAATTTCCGACACACCTTTTAGGTCATGAGAAATGACTATTCCAACAGTTTCGGACCCAAATTTGAAGCGTGCTACCTCCTACGTCTGTTTCGACGTTTTCCCGATTTTTCTTTGACGGGAAACAAAAGTCTGACGTTTGGACTCATTTGAACCCCAAATCTTTCTTGGAACCATTATATTAGCATACGATCCTATGGTACAAATTTTGGCAATTTTTCCGAAAATTGTCCGTAGACCTCATTTCGATGATGTATAATCCACGCTTTTCGGCCAAAAAAACGTTTCGACTCTCGATTTTTCTTTACGGGACTCAAAAGTCCGCCGTTTGGACTCATTTGGACCCCAAATCTTCTTGGACCCATTATATTATCATACGAACCTATGGTACAAATTTTGGCAAGTTTTTCCGAAAATTGTCCGGAGACCTCATTTCGATGATGTATAACCCACGTTTTTCGGCCAAAAAATGATATCTCGATGACCTGACTCGAATTTATCCAGAATTTCCGTCACAACTTCTAGGTCATTAGAAATGACTATGTCGACAGTTTCGGACCCAAATTCTAAGCATACTGCCTCCTACTAGTGTTTCGACTTTTTCTCGTTTTTTCTTTAACGGGACTCAAAAGTCCGCTGATGGACTCATTTGGACCCCAAATCGTTCTTGGACCCGTTATATTACCATATGAACCCATGGTACGAATTTTGGCAATCTTTCCGAAAATTGTCCGGAGACCTCATTTCGATGATGTATAATCCACGCTTTTCGGCCAAAAAAACATGTTAACGTGACCCGACTCGAATTTGTCCAGAATTTCCGTCAAACTTCAAGGTCATGAAAAATAACTACTCCAACAGTTTCGAACCCAAATTCTAAATGTGCTACCTCCTACGAGTGTTTCGACTTTTTCTTGTTTTTTTTTACAGGACTCTTAAGTCCGCCGTATGGACTCATTTGGACCCCAAATCGTTCTTGGACCCATTATATTATCATACGAACCTATGGTACAAATTTTGGCAATTTATCTGAAAATTGTCTGGAGACCTCATTTCGACGATGTATAATCCACGCTTTTCGGCCAAAAACACATGTTTCGGTGACCCGGCTCGAATTTGTCCAGAATTTCCGTCACAACTTTTAGGTCATGAGAAATGACTACTCCGACACTTTTGGACCCAAATTCTACGCGTGCTACCTCCTACGAGTGTTTCGACTTTTTCTCGTTTTTTCTTTGACGGGACTCAAAAGTCCGCCGTATGGACTCATTTGGACCCCAAATCGTTCTTGGACCCATTATATTATCATACGAACCTATGGTACAAATTTTGGCAATTTTTCCGAAAATTGTCCGGAGACCTCATTTCGATGATGTATAATCCACGTTTTTCGGCCAAAAAAACATCTTTCGGTGACCCGACTCGAATTTATCCAGAATTTCCGTCACAACTTCTAGGTCATGAGAAATGACTATGTCGACAGTTTCGGACCCAAATTCTAAGCATACTGCCTCCTACGAGTGTTTCGACTTTTTCTCGTTTTTTCTTTGACGGGACTCAAAAGTCCGCCGTATGGACTCATTTGGACCCCAAATCGTTCTTGGACCCGTTATATTACCATATGAACCCATGGTACAAATTTTGGCAGTCTTTCCGAAAATTGTCCAGAGACCTCATTTCGATGATGTATAATCCACGCTTTTCGGCCAAAAAAACATGTTTAGGAGACCCGGCTCGAATTTGTCCAGAATTTCCGACAAACTTCAAGGTCATGAGAAATAACTACTCCAACAGTTTCGAACCCAAATTCTAAATGTGCTACCTCCTACGAGTGTTTCGACTTTTTCTCGTTTTTTCTTTGATGGGACTCTAAAGTCTGTCGTATGGACTCATTTGGACCCCAAATCGTTCTTGGACCCATTATATTATCATACGAACCTATGATACAAATTTTGGAAATTTTTCTGAAAATTGCCTGGAGACCTCATTTCAATGATGTATAATTCACGCTTTTCGGCCAAAAAAACATGTTTCGATGACCCGGCTCGAATTTGTCTAGAATTTCCATCACAACTTTTAGGTCATGAGAAATGACTACTTCGACAGTTTCAGACCCAAATTCTACGCGTGCTACCTCCTCCAAGTGTTTCGACTTTTTCTCGTTTTTTCTTTGACGGGACTCAAAGTCCGCCGTATGGACTCATTTGGACACCAAATCATTCTTGGACCCATTATATTACCAAATGAACCCATGGTACAAATTTTGGCAATCTTTTCGAAAATTGTCCGGACCTCATTTCGATGATGTATAATCCACGTTTTTCCGCCAAAAAAATCATTCGGTGACCCAGCTCGAATTTGTCCAGAATTTCCGTCAAAACTTCTAGGTCAAGAGAAATGACTACTCCAACAGTTTCGAACCCAAATTCTAAATGTGCTACCTCCTACGACTGTTTCGACGTTTTCTCGATTTTTCTTTGACGGGACTCAAAAGTCCGCCGTATGGACTAATTTGAACCCCAAATCTTTCTTGGACCCATTATATTATCATACGAACCTATGGTACAAATTTTGGCAAGTTTTTCCCAAAATTGTCAGGAGACCTCATTTCGATGATGTGTAATCCACGCTTTTCGGCCAAAAAAACATTTCTTGGTGACCCGGCTCGAATTCGTCCAAAATTTCTGTCACGCCTTTTAGGTCATGAGAAATGACTACTCCAACAGTTTCGGACCCAAATTCTAAGCGTGCTACCTCCTACGTCTGTTTCGACGTTTTCTCGATTTTTCTTTGACGGGACTCAAAAGTCCGCCGTTTGGAGTCATTTGGACCCCAAATGGTTCTTGGACACATTATATTATTTTACGAACCTATGGTAAAAATTTTGGCAATTTTTACAAAATTGTCCGGAGACCTCATTTCGATGATGTATAATCCACGCTTTTCGGCCAAAAAAACATGTCTCGGTGACCCGACTCGAATTTGTCTAGAATTTCCGTCACACCTTTTAGGTCATGAGAAATGACTACTCCAACAGTTTCGGACCCAAATTCTAAGCGTGCTACCTCCTACGTCTGTTTCGACGTTTTCTCGATTTTTCTTTGACGGGACTCAAAACTCCGCCGTTTGGAGTCATTTGGACCCCAAATGGTTCTTGGACACATTATATTATCTTACGAACCTATGGTAAAAATTTTGGCAATTTTTACAAAAATTGTCCGGAGACCTCATTTCGATGATGTATAATCCACGCTTTTCGGCCAAAAAAACATGTCTCGGTGACCCGGCTCGAATTTGTCCAGAATTTCCGTCACACCTTTTAGGTCATGAGAAATGACTACTCCAACAGTTTCGGACCCAAATTCTAAGCGTGCTACCTCCTACGTCTGTTTCGACGTTTTCTCGATTTTTCTTTGACGGGACTCAAAACTCCGCCGTTTGGAGTCATTTGGACCCCAAATGGTTCTTGGACACATTATATTATCTTACGAACCTATGGTAAAAATTTTGGCAATTTTTACAAAAATTGTCCGGAGACCTCATTTCGATGATGTATAATCTACGCTTTTCGGCCAAAAAAACATGTCTCGGTGACCCGACTCGAATTTGTCCAGAATTTCCGTCACACCTTTTAGGTCATGAGAAATGACTACTCCAACAGTTTCAGACCCAAATTCTAAGCGTGCTACCTCCTACGTCTGTTTTGACGTTTTCTCGATTTTTCTTTAACAGGACTCAAAAGTCCGCCGTTTGGGCTCATTTGGACCCCAAATCGTTCTTAGACCCATTATATTACCATATGAACCCATGGTACAAATTTTGGCAATCTTTCCGAAAATTGTCCGGAGACCTCATTTCGATGATGTATAATCCACGCTTTTCGACAAAAAAAAATGTTTCGGTGACCTGGCTCAAATTTATCCAGAATTTCCATCAAAACTTGTAGGTCATGAGAAATAACTTTGTCGACAGTTTTGGACCCAAATTCTAAGCAAACTGCCTCCTACGAGTGTTTCGACTTTTTCTCGTTTTTTCTTTGACGGGACTCAAAAGTCTACCGTATTGACTCATTTGGACCCCAAATCTTCATGGACCCATTATATTACCAAGTGAACCCATGGTACAAATTTTGGCAATATTTTGGAAAATTCTCCCGAGACCTCATTTCGATGATTTATAATCAATGCTTTTCGGCCAAAAAAACATGTTTCGGTGACCCGGCTAGAAATTGTTCAGAATTTTCGTCAAAACTTCTAGGTCATGAGAAATGACTACTCCAACAGTTTCGAACCCAAATTCTAAACGTGCTACCTCTTACGACTGTTTCGACGTTTTCTCGATTTTTCTTTGAAGGGACTCAAAAGTCTGCCGTATGGACTCATTTGAACCCCAAATGGTTCTTGTACCCATTATAGTATCATACGAACCTATCGTACGAATTTTGGGAAGTTTTTCTCAAAATTGTGCGGAGACCTCATTTCGATGATGTCTAATCCATGCTTTTCGGCTAAAAAAACATGTCTCGGTGAATGACTCGAATTAATCCAGAATTTCCATCACAACTTCTAGGTCATGAGAAATGACTATGTCGACAGTTTCGGACCCAAATTCTAAGCATACTGGCTCCTACGAGTGTTTTGACTTTTTCTCGTTTTTTCTTTGACGGGACTCAAAAGTCTGTCGTATGGACTCATTTGGACCCCAAATCTTCATGGACCCATTATAATACCAAGCGAACCCATGGTACAAATTTTGGCAATCTTTCCTAAAATTGTCCGGAGACCTCATTTCGATGATTTATAATCAATGCTTTTCGGCCAAAAAAACAGTTTTCGATGACCCGGCTAGAAATTGTCCAGTATTTCCGTCAAAACTTCTAGGTCATGAGAAATGACTACTCCAACAGTTTCGAACCCAAATTCTAAACGTGCTACCTCCTACGACTGTTTCGACGTTTTCTCAATTTTTCTTTGACGGGACGCAAAAGTCCGCCGTATGGACTCATTTGAACCCCAAATGGTTCTTGGACCCATTATAGTATCATACGAACCTATGGTACGAATTTTGGGAAGTCTTTCTCAAAATTGTGCGGAGACATAATTTCGATGATGTCTAATCCATGCTTTTCGGCCAAAAAAACATGTTTCGGTGACCCGGCTCGAATTTATCCAGAATTTCCATCACAACTTCTAGGTCATGAGAAATGACTATGTCGACAGTTTCGGACCCAAATTCTAAGCATACTGCCTCCTACGAGTGTTTCGACTTTTTCTCGTTTTTTCTTTGACGGGACTCAAAAGTCCGCCGTATGGACTCATTTGGACCCCAAATCGTTCTTGGACCCATTATATTACCATATGAAACCTATGGTACAAATTTTGGCAATCTTTCCGAAAATTGTACGGAGACCTCATTTCGATGATGTATAATCCACGCTTTTCGGCCAAAAAAACATGTCTCGGTGACCCGGCTCGAATTTGTCCAAAATATCCGTCACACCTTTTAGGTCATGAGAAATTATTAATCCAACAATTTCGGACCGAAATTATAAGCGTGCTACCTCCTACGTTTGTTTCGTTGTTTTCTCGATTTTTCTTTGACGGGACTCAAAAGTCCGCCGTTTGGACTCATTTGGACCCCAAATCGTTCTTGGATCCATTATATTATCATACGAACCTATGGTACGAATTCTAGCAATTTTTCCAAAAATTGTCCGGAGACCTCATTTCGATGATGTATAAATCACTAAAATGAGGTCTCCGAACAATTTTAAAAAAACTGACCAAAATTTGTATCATGGGTTCATATGACCATATAATGATGTGATGAAACCTTTTGGGTTGAATAGAATCGATTTCGGAGGTTGCAAGCCAAATTTGCCCGTCAAAGCGACAAATCGTCGAAACGTTCGTGGGAGGCACGAAACTAGGTATTTGGGGTCGAAACCTATTGGAATAGACATCCCTTATCATAATAAATCTATGAGAGAAATTACAGGCAAAACGAAGACGGTCGCCGAAACGCACGAAAAACGAGCCGTTCACGTTTTTCAGCCCGCAGGGAACCGGTAAGCGAACGACCCCAAATTTTGTGGGGAGGTCCGTGGGTGTCAAGGTGAGTGCACGGTGTCGATTTCGCGGCAAAACGAGACAAAGAAGACATGCTTCCAAAGGAAATAAAGTCCCTCGACGTACGAGATCCGTTGAAATGGCCTTTTCTCGGGACTGACACTCCGAAACCTAAGGTGGGTTGGACAGTTCACCTCACAGTATTTTTCCCGATTTTTGGGGCATTTTTACCAATTTTTTCGGGCTAATTTGCAAAATTTCACATTTTCCAAGGCATTTTTACGAGAAAAACGGGACCCCTGTGATGAATTTCGGAAAAATAAAGTCAAAAGTGTACTCCCGTGATTTTTTCGGATTTAATACGTATTTTTTCGGATTTTTTAGCCAAACTTCAAAAATTCACGTGTTTCGAGGCATTTTTACGGGAAAAACGGGACCCCCGGGATGAATTTCGGAAAAATAATGTCAAAAGTGTGCTCCCGTGATTTTTTCGGATTTAATATGCATTTTTTCGGATTTTTTATCGAAACTTCAAAAATCCAAATTTTGTATGGCTTAACTCCAATTTGGGTGTCTACTAGGAGAAGAAGCATTCGTTTAATTTAACCTCTTTATAGGGGAGGTGGTGTTGCAGATATTGCAAGCAAGTTAAGGGAAAACCGCTTGCGTTGGTTTGGGCATGTAAGACGGAGACCTCAGGGGGCACCGGTGCGAAGAGTGGAAGAGTGGGATCAAGGGGATTTTAAATGAGGTAGAGGGAGACCAAAAATGACTTGGTGGGAAGGAGTTAGAAAAGATCTGAAGCAGTTGGATTTGCAAGAGAGTGAGGCTCTCGATCGGAGGGAGTGGAGGAGGAAAATTTATGTGGATGACCTCCCGGAATAATCACATTTGGTTCATGTTAGCCGACCCCACATATGGGATTAAGGCTATGATTGATTGATATAGGGGAGGTGGTTGTGCTCAGCAGCACTACCCCATGGGCAACCCCTAGACCTAAGGAGGAAGGGGGTGTGTGTGAGGATAGGCACACTCACCCCCAACGTGCCGAAGACATGGATGCGGGTAGTCGAACATCCGGTGAGCAGGTGTTACCGGAAAATTTCCGATTTTCCCCGTGTCGAGTATTGGGCCGCCCACGCCCGATCCTATCAAAGCCCGATGATCCGTACCACGTATGGGCGGGGAGGGAAGGCGTCGTGCCCACACAAGGCATAGTGAGGCAAGGCATAGTGCCCAAACAAGGCAAAGTGAGGCAAGGCATAGTGCCCACACYAGGCACAGTGAGGCAAGGCATAGTGCCCARACAAGGCACWGTGAGGAAAGGCATAGTGCCCACAAAAGTAAGGCATTATGCCCACAAAAGGCATAGTGAGGCAAGGCATCGTGCCCACACAAGGCATAGTGAGGCAAGGCATAGTTCCCACACAAGGCACAATGAGGCAATGCATAGTGCCCACACAAGGAAGGCAAGGCATGGCATAGTGCCCACGCAAGGCAAGGAAGGCAAGGCAAGGCATAGTGCCCACACAAGGAACAGTTAGGCAAGGCATAATGCCCACACGAGGCACAGTGAGGCAAGGCATAGTGCCGACACAATGAAGGCAGGGCATAGTGCCCACACAAGGAAGGCAAGGCATAGTACCCACACAAGGAAGGCAAGGCAAGGCATAGTGCCTACACAAATAATGCAAGGCAAGGCATAGTGCCAACACAAGGAAGGAAAGGCAAAGCATAGTGCCCACACAAGAAGGCAAGGCAAGGCATCGTGCCCACACAAGGCATAGTGTGGCAAGGCATAGTGTTCACACAAGGCATAGTGAGGGAAGGCATAGTTCCCACATAAGGCACAACGAGGCAAGGCATAGTGCCCACACATTAGTTAAACAAGGCATAGTGCCCACACAAGGAAGGCATCGTGCCCACACAAGGCAAAGTGAGGCAAGGCATCGTGCTCATACAAGGCATAGTGAGGCAAGGCATAGTGCCCACACAAGGCAGAGTGAGGCAAGGCATAGTGCCTACACAAGGCACAGTGAGGCAAGGCATCGTGCCCACACATAGAAGGCAAGGCAAGGCATGGTGCCCACACAAGGAAGGCAAGGCAAGGCATAGTGCCCACACAAGAAGGCAAGGCAACGCAAAGTGCCCACACAAAGAAGACAAGGTATAGTGCCCACACACA
>SNQN01014587.1:0-10218 GCA_008642245.1 Bassia scoparia | reverse complement strand
ACGAGGATGATTATTGTTACTCAGTTTCAGAACAATGCAATGAGATATCCGGTAAATGGATGCTTGATTCAGGTGCATCTCATCATATGTGCCCAAACAGGAAGTGGTTTACAACTTACCAGAGTTTGGATGGTGGTACTGTTTTGATGGGAAATGATCATGCTTGTAAGACTGTCGGGTTAGGTACTATCCGAGTCAAAATGCATGATGGAACAATAATAACCTTGAAGGATGTGAGACACATCCCARATTTGCGGAAAAACCTTATTTCTCTTGGGTTATTAGAGAAAAATGGTTGCAWAATAGTCTTGGAAAATGGAGTTTTAAAAGTTGTTCGTGGTTCCTTGGTAGTGATGAAGGGAATTCGTCATGGTAATCTTTATCCTCTTTGGGGACAACTGTTACAGGTGATTTAGCAGTTGGAATAGGTGGAAGTAAAGACCAAACAGAATRCAGGAGGATATGGCACATGCGCCTTGGGCATATGTCAGAAAATGGTATATCATTGCTTAGTGGACAAGGTTTGTTGAAGAACATGAAGAAGCTACAAATGGAATTTTATGAGCATTGTGTGTATGGAAAAGCACACAGGGTGAAGTTCTCTACAAGCAAGCACAAAAGCACAGGATTGTTAGACTATGTGCATAAGGATGTTTGGGGTCCGGCTAAAGTTCCTTCGAAAGGTGGTTCCAGGTATTTTGTTACATTTGTTGATGATCATTCTAGATATTCTTGGATTTATTTTCTAAAGTATAAGAATGAGGTATTCGACATTTTCAAGCGGTGGAGAGCAATGGTTGAGAACAGAACAGGTCGTAAGCTAAAAACTGTACGGTCTGATAATGGTACCGAATACACAGAAGGAGCTTTCAAGGAGTTTTGTGATCAGGAAGGCATTGTGAGACACTGGACGGTCAGAGAYACACCATAACAGAATGGAGTCGCGAAAAGACTGAATCGTACACGACTTGAGARGGCAAGGTGTATGCGCTCTAATTCTAGATTAGGCAAAGAATGGTGGGCTGAGTCGGTTGCTACARCTTGTTATATAGTGAATCGATCCCCACATTCTTATTTAGATGGTGACACGCCTTATAGGGTGTGGTCAGGGGAACATGCAGATTACACGAGACTTAGAGTCTTTGGGTGCACGACTTATTATCATGTTAAGGATAATAAGCTTGATGAAAGAGCCAAGAAAGAAATCTTTTTGGGGTATCCAAAAGGGGTTCAAGGCTATCGTCTTTGGAGTGTAGAAGATTCTAAATTTGTAATTAGCAGGGATGTGACCTTTGATGAAAGATCTATGGTAGCTTTATCGAAAGCTATGGTGTCTAATGATGGTGATGTCGGAATGACTACAAATACTCAAGTGGTGGAGATAGAATCTAGAAACCAACAAGATTCTAGTCATGTTCAGGTGGAGCATCCTGGTGTTTCTCAAGATGAGGAGGAGGATGATCTGGATCATGAGGAGATTCAGCAAGAAAATGCACATGTACTACAACAGCAGCAGCAGGATTCTTTGGCATCCACTAAGCCATAGAGGAATTATAAATTAGTTTAGAAGTTTGGGTCAGACAAACCTCTAAGGCATTACGGGCAGGTAAACTTGGTAGAATTTGCGCTCTCGGTGGAGGATGATGAGCCGGTCACCTTCAAACAAGCTATTAAAGACAAGGATAGCGAGAATTGGTTGGTTTCTATGGAAGAAGAGATGCAATCTCTTCATAAAAACAAGACATAGGAGGTAGTCCCATTGCCTGTGGGAAAGACTGCTATAGGTTGTAAGTGGGTGTATAAAAGAAAAGAGGATCCTTCCAAGTTAGATAAAATAAGGTATAAGGCTAGGTTAGTGGCCAAGGGATTTGCACAGAAAGAAGGTGTTGATTACAATGAGATATTTTCTCCAATGTTAAAGCATACTTCTATTCGGGTGCTTTTGAGTCCTGTAGCTCATGGAGATCTTGAGCTGGAACAACTCGATGTGAAGACAGCCTTCTTACACGGTGACTTGGATGAAGAAATTTATATGTATCAACCTGAGGGATTTAAGGTTGAGGGTAAAGAGAATCAGGTATGTCGCTTATTGTGTATACACTCGAGAATCAGGTATTATCAGGAAATCACTTTATGGATTAAAGCATTCTCCTCGACAGTGGTACAAGCGATTTGATTCTTTTATGTTAAAGCAAGGATTTTCCAATAGTAGTTACGATTATTGTGTATACATTCGCAAATTGGATTCTATTATGCATAATTACATTCGATTGGATCTTACGGAGCCTGTTCATGCATGACATTATTCAGGGTTGATCATAGAATAGATTTTTGTCAAACGAACCCATCTATGCTTTGTATAGGACTTACTTATATGGAGGTTGGACAAAAGAAAAGACACATTGAATTGTGAAATTCAATGTGGCAGTAAGAGACATGTACCTACACGGCCAAATCAATAGTTCGAGTCACATGCTCCCATGATCCATTTTCATTTCGAAGAATTCCCTTCAACTAGTGATGTTATGTTAAATAACGAAATACAAAATTATGAAGTTGAAGGATAATGTCCAAATACATGGTGTTTAGGCTAGATTTCGCTAAGCAGTTAGCAAGCTAGCATGGATCGGAACCTGCAGCTAGACAATTAAAACAAACTATTGAGAAATCAGTTCAATGCGACAAACGTAAGCTAACAAAGTGCAACAAAGGTAAAGACACACAAAATTGGTGACGCGGAAACCCAAGGATGGGAGAAAACCGCGGGTAGCGATGAGACCACCAATCCACTATGAATCACACCTTCAATAGGCCTTTTCGTCTGCCGAGTACAAGCTTCTCTTATCGATTATCTAAGTCAGAATATGAGAGAGGAGAAGGATTCAGAATGTCCTTCCTCCGTTACATTGATCTTCTATTTATACTCATAAAGCCCTATACAAAATCTAGAATTAACTGCTGGCGTGATTCCCTACTTGATTTGCGCAAAAGCTCTTTATTGTACGTTATTGTATGTTATTGTACGTTATTTGTAATCTCGCAGCTTAACTCTTCTGAGATTCTAGCTTGATTCCCTTGAGTAGTACTTCTACGCATTAACTGCTAGGTCCGTGCTAAACCGGGTATAACATTTGCCCCTAAACTGTCCTTGGCTTATGGTGGTTTAAGTGAAGGACAATTTCGTAACTTCCCACGACTTTGACAGTTCTCTAGTTTCATTACTCCACCATTCATTTTAACCGCCTAGTTTCTCCATAATTACCCTCATTACTCGTGCCCCCGTCACATCAAAACTTTTAACTTCTACAACTCCTTTACTTCTCCCAATCAAACTTTTCATCTCCTTCAAACTTTTCATCTCCTTCAAATTTTTCATCTTCTTTACTGCTTCCTTCAAGACCTCTGGCTTCCATTCTTGCTCGTGCTTTGTTTTCTTGCCGTTGCCACGATTTTTCCGGTAACTTCTTCTCTCTTTGTTCATTTAGACTTTTATGCCCCGCTATAAAACTTGTGCCAGGAAGAGGTCTCACCCAATTCCTGTTAGGGCACCAGACATGGGAAGGGCAAATGAAGAGGTTGAAAGTGTCATTACCGAACGAGACTTCGGTCACCTTCGATTGAGGGGAGGTTTTCCTTCTGAGGTGATTCTTGTTGCCCCTTCTCGTCGTGACTGTCCTGCTACCTACCCACCTGGTTACGTGTGTTATTATGATTATCCCTTCCTTCTTGGGTATTTGTTTGATTTCACTCCTTTAGTTAGGTCAGTCCTTACTCACTTCCATCTGAGTCCTGGCCAACTTCAGACAAAGTTCTAGAAAACCTGTAGTGTAATTGATCATCTCACCGAATCTTGGAAATTAAACTTTTCTTTTCAAGAGCTTTTCCAATATTATAGCTTAAAGAGGAATTTGAATTCTCGGTTCACTTTAAGAATCAAACCAAACTTGTCCAACCTGGCTTTAAATACTGACGCACCTGAAAGTGGGTGGAAAACTACATTTTTTTTTTGAAAAAGGAGTCTTTGGGTGAGGTTGGAGCCTTCTTGGTGGAAGGTTGGAATTATGAATGAAGGTACAGGCTTTTGATTGGGTGCTTGCATGCTAGGTGTTTGATGTGGTGTTGTGTGTTATGTGTGGGCTCTTTCTTTGCAGTTAAAATCCTTGACGTAGCACCAGCCCCGGATACCCTTAGCAAGATTAAGGTCTTACTGAAGATTCCAGAGCATCAACGAACCTTCAAACAAGTTGTAGACCTTTCTGCTGACTAATCATCTTCTTCGACCCCAATGGCTTCAGGTGAGTTCATAGTGGATTTACTTGCTTGTTGCTCTTTTCTGCGTTGCCTGCTTACCTTCTACTTGTGTCAACAAATTTAAACATGTCTCGTGATGAGAAGAGGTGAGCTTTGAAGAGGAAGGGTGCTCCTTCTAGCACTGCTGAAAGCCAGCCGGCTAGCAAGTCACAAGCTGGCACTTCTGTGGTGGACAAGGGGAAGGGTCCTTGTAGGACGTGGGCCGCGCCCTCGCGTATAGCGGGCGCGCGGCTTGGTACTACATCGAGGTGCTTTGCGTGGGCTTGAGCCACGGAACCCGCACGTGAGTGCGTTGGGGTAGTGTTGTCGAGTAAGGGGAGTCGCCACCGTGCCTATAAAGGTTATTCACGGACGCCCGAAACGTTGGTGCCAAATTAATGGCCCCACGTCCGATCTAGTAACCAGTTGTGGGTTCGGGGACATGGTACGAATCAGATCTGTAACCCAATTCGCCCGCATGTAGCGGCCTCTACTCGGTCTCATTGCAATTCCATTCATCACGGTTATTGAATGCACATAACTTACATTTTTAGCACCTTAGAAGCGTACTAACCCTAAAGATTACTACGAAAGTGGGTTTCTATTATACACAAGAAACTACCTAACCTAGAAATTGTGACCACTTTGCGTTAATCAAATTAAAACGGTGCCTAAAAACCGGTTGTCCATAATTAATCTGATTTTAAAGTGATTCACATAATTTCCGGTCTTTATTTAGCAAAAATATATACAAGTGATGTACAACCATGACAATGCGAAATATACGAAATACGATATACAAAATATATGTACAAACTAATCTGACCTTGAATCTGCAAACAAGACAAATGTTAGGTCGTAATAAAAATGTGCAAAATGAACCTTTCGCCGTGGATCGCTATACAAGGACAAGAAATCGTTAGTATTGACAAGCGATAATAATAATGACAATGAAGTAAAAAAGAACGAAAACAACGAATTACGTTAACTACTCCTACATGTTTACATGGAATAATTAAGTAGTGAGTTTCTACATTTTTGTTAATTAGATTGAAACTCGTAATAGTTGTTAATTAGATTGAGGAAATGAGAAATGAGTGTGTTTAGTGGCGAGTAATCTCAGAAGTAAACCTTGTTATCGCTCGTTGGATCGAAACAGAATTGATGCTAGAACTCAAGAATGTATGTGTTTAGAGTGTATGAGAGTGTGAGAGTGTGAATACGCAAGTTTAGGGACGTGTAAGTTGAATAGACGTGTGTGTCTCGAAATGAGCAAAGGCACGTATTTATAGGCACGAGGAGGAGAAATCGAGCGTATATACGCAGAGGACCTGCGTATATATGCAGGGGACCTGCGTATATACGCTCAAAGGAGCGTATATACGCTGCCTAGGAGCGTATATACGCTCGATTATTCTACGCGTATTTTGCGATTTCCTCTGATCTTATTTCGCATAATACGTGATTTGCCTTGATTTGCTTTGATTCGACGCACCTAGACACCCTTGCTCCCCATGCAAGGAGTTCTAGAGTGTTCTAGAAGGTTCCACGTATTTCCGGGGTATTTTTTGTGTATTTTGTATTTTTTTTGTATTTTCTGCGTATAAAATTATAAAAATCATAGAAAAATATAGAAAAATCAGAAAAATAATCTAAAAATACTGGTGAGCTCAGAAAAATGTGAAGAGTGTGATGAAAAGTAGAAATCAAGAGAATCACCGGTATAAATTATTTTAAAAAACCCTAAAAATAGAAAAGAAAATCCTAAAAATAGAAAATAATTAAAATAAATAAAAGAAAATATTTTTGCCCCCTTTATTTGTCCTTTGCTCAATAGTTCGAGTATGACCTCACGTATTTCCAACTTTTGTGAGTTCAAAGCATCTTTTCTAAGTCGAAACAATCGCGAGACGCGGTATGTTTCATCATTGATTACTCTTGTGGGGAGACACTTTTAGGTGTCAACAGAAGCCCCCACTTTGACTGAGTCTGGAGAGACGATAGTCTCGTAAGACGAAAGTCAAAGTATTCGATTCGGGACGGAGAGCAACTCAAGACGTTCTGCGACCCTGAGTTACCCTTTTCGCCGGTACCTGCAAAACAATGGTTAGTTTTACCTGTAGCCGTGTCCCGTGCGGTCAAATTTGCTTGCTTGGGAATTCCTTGTGCGGGAGAAATTCCAAAACCCGAGAGAACGTGTGTCTGCGGAATTTTCTAGAGCGGGAGAAGATTCCAAAACCCGAGAGAATGTGCGTCTGCGGAACTTCTGGTGCGGGAGAAGATTCCAAAACCCGAGAGAATGTGTATGCGGATTTTATGCCCTTGGAAGCGCCTGGATCCTCGGGCGGCTTTCTCCCTACGGCTGACCTTGGCTTTTCGGGAAAAGAAATGATGTAGAAGCCTTCCCTACGGCTGACCTTGGCTTTTCGGGAAGAACAAATGATGTAGAAGCCTTCCCTACGGCTGACCTTGGCTTTTCGGGAAGAAGTAATGTAAGTTCCGTCGGAAGCGCCTCGTTCCTTCGGAAAGTTCCCCTACGGCTGACCTTGGCTTTTCGGGGAGAGTTGTGATGTAGATGCCTTCCCTACGGCTGACCTTGGCTTTTCGGGAAGAAGTAACGTAAGTTCCGTCGGAAGCGCCTCGTTCCTTCGGAAAGTTCCCCTACGGCTGACCTTGGCTTTTCGGGGAGAGTTGTGATGTAGATGCCTTCCCTACGGCTGACCTTGGCTTTTCGGGAAGAAGTAACGTAAGTTCCGTCGGAAGCGCCTCGTTCCTTCGGAAAGTTCCCCTACGGCTGACCTTGGCTTTTCGAGGAGAGTTGTGATGTAAATGCCTTCCCTACGGTTGACCTTGGCTTTTCAGGAAGAAGTAACGTAAGTTTCGTCGGAAGCGCCTCGTTCCTTCAGAAAGTTCCCCTATGGCTGACCTTGGCTTTTCGGGGAGAGTTGTGATGTAGATGCCTTCCCTACGGCTGACCTTGGCTTTTCGGGAAGAAGTAATGTAAGTTCCGTCGGAAGCGCCTCGTTCCTTCGGAAAGTTCCCCTACGGCTGACCTTGGCTTTTCGGGGAGAGTTGTGATGTAGATGCCTTCCCTACGGCTGACCTTGGCTTTTTGGGAAGAAGTAACGTAAGTTCCGTCGGAAGCGCCTCGTTCCTTCGGAAAGTTCCCCTACGGCTGACCTTGGCTTTTCAGGGAGAATATTGCGTGTAACAACAATCGTGTATAGCGATGAATGCCGAAATGATGTATAAGCCAAGAACGGCGTATAGCCTTGGATGTTGCTTTGAATGCTTTCTGAAATGCTTTGCCCAATTAAGACCTTTTGTAGAAGCTCATGTTTCATCTTGTTTTCACCATGCTCTCATCCGAAAGTTTGGTTTAAGAATCCCAAGATGTGCATGTGCGGAATTTCTAGAGCCCCCAAGATGATGTGAGAAGTAGCCCCCAAGTTTCTGGAGCCCCCAAGATGATGTGTGAAGTAGCCCCCAAGTTTTCTTTGATGGCTTTGCAAATGATATTTGCTACGACCATTTGTGCTTGTACACTTTGAAATTTTTTTCCCAAAACTTAGTCACGTGATGCTTCGCTTATGTATGTGAGTTTTCACTACACAATAGCCTTAGAACTTTATTCTAGAGTCGTTTGTGTAATGTATGCTTATGGGCTAGCCTTCTGCAATGTCTTCCTCGAGTGCGGTAACCAGACTAACTTCATGAACTCATGAGATGTTGTCGGAGCCGGAGGTGCACCTTAGTAGACCAAGGACACTTAGGACTAACTTAGCCTTGTTTTTATATCTATTTGGAATTAATGGGTTGTATGATATGCAGTTTATGTATGAATGCATGTATGTGTTTGTATTTATGCTTGAATGTATGCACATGTTTCTAGTATGCATTGGAGGTACCGACTTCCTCCCGAAAAAGATAAAACAAAAAATGACAATCCTACGATGCATTTGAGTAGTAGTGAAAGCGCCATACATTAGCCGAATACAACAACTCGTCCCCCCGAACTTGCAAATATGGCTGACTTCAGGGCGAAAAATAGGCAGAAATTGCCCCGAATTCTAGTGAGTATGGAGCGTATATACGCTAAAGAGGAGCTTATATACGCTAACCTCCTGCGTATATACGCTCCTTGGTAGCGTATATACGCTGTGGCCTGTCGTAGTTTCCAAAAATTTTAAGGAAAGTCCGTACTGGTGATGAGCCTGCGTATATACGCTGCTAGGGAGCGTATATACGCTCCATTATTGCGTATATACGCTCAAAAATTTAGGGTTTTGGCTCGGTTATGCATTGCATTATAAATGCGGACGGGGTTTATGGGACTTGTTCACCTCGAAAACCGTTCCCTTGTCCTTTTTTACTACAAACCTTAAACACGTTATTTCTCCAAGTCTCGTCAGTCATGGCTCGCGAAGTTGGTCTTTCTCTTGATGCATGTATACGTGATCTTTCCAACACGGTGAAAGGCGACATTCGTGACCATCATTGCAGCATTTTTTTGATGTTCAGGTTTGTGAAAATTGATATTGCTTTTTTTACATGCTGCCATAAAATTTTGGAATCCTCGTACTCATTCCTTTTGCTTTAACAATAACGAAATTACACCATTGCCTGAAGAAATTAATGCCATTATTGGTTGGCCCATAGATCACCCTCCTTGCGCCCCTGATTTATCGGAATTCTTTTATCAATTTTTTGAAAATTTCATGGGGCTTGAGAAACGCAACGTTTCTGACATTGTTTTTTGCCACGAAGTCGATTTATTGAGGTTAATTGACCACTTTAGAACAATGGGTAGAATTAGTGATGCTCATAGGAGAAGAGCCCTTATTTTTTGCCTATTTTGTCATTATCTCTTCCCTCAAAAGTCGGAAAATTTTGGTCTGTTATCTCTGTTGTTGAACAATGCGAGGTTGGTCGTTCACCCTCCTTACTTTGTTGCGGGGAGATGTTGCTTGCATTGGACGACTTGGAAAGAGATCCTTACCATTGCCTGAAGAAATTAATGCCATTATTGGTTGGCCTATGGATCACCCTCCTTGCGCCCTTGACTTATCGGAGTTCTTTTATCAATTTTTCGAAAATTTCATGGGACTTGAGAAACGCAACGTTTCCGACATTGTTTTTGGCCACGAAGTCGATTTATTGAGATTAATTGACCACTTTAGAAAAATGGGTAGAATTAGTGATGCACATAGGAGAAGAGCCCTTATTTTTTTGCCTATTTTGTCATTATCTCTTCCCTCAAAAGTCGAAAAATTTTGGCCTTGCCTCCGTTATCTCTGTTGTTGAACAATGCGAGGTTGGTCGTTCACCCTCCTTACTTTGTTGCGGGGAGATGTTGCTTGCATTGGACGACTTGGAAAGAGATCCTTACAATGCTCCTGTGACTTGTTGTCCTCATATTTTGCAGGTATAATTACATTCTTTAATTCGTTAATTAAAGTAGTAATTCCCTGTATTTCTAGTGTTCACATAAATATTTGTTTTCCTTGACAGATATGGTTGATGGAACGCTTATCTTTGATTATGCCTCCTGAGAACATGGAATCGTATAACACTAAAAGCTACTGTACTCGCAAAAGGTCGTACTTGTCACATTCTGAAGACGGTTGGGTACGATACTTTGCGAGTGGAGAAGCTGTGATTAGGTTGGTTGTTCCATGGTGGCGTATTCAGAGAATGATGACATCGGATGACGAGGAGGGCTTGACTATTAGTGGTCTTCGGGCGTTGACTTTGTATTTTCCTGTCCGTCAAATGCGTCAGTATGGCAGGAAACAAGTCATCCCAGATCGCGATACTCGCAGGCCCCCAAATCACTCCATTGTCAGTCGTTCCTTGAAAAGGTGGGTGGACTTTTGGGTTGCCCGTCCTAAGCTGGAGGTATTAGATCTTGACGAGCGTGACGCGACC
>SNQN01014586.1:0-10220 GCA_008642245.1 Bassia scoparia | reverse complement strand
TATGAAGCATATATGGTTAGGATCTGACAACATAGACTTGCTATGGTTATTTGGGCATTTCTTAGAAAATTCACATTCTCTAAGAAACTTATATCAAATTGACTAAGAGTCAATGGAGCGGCGAGTCGGATACCTCATCCATTTGAAGGGTGGTGATATATCCGGAGTTAATTGAAGGTTAGGAAGCGGATTATGGTTAGAGGCAACTAATTGCTTTTTGCTATTCAATCGAATATAGCAATGTCAATGTTAGTATTTATGAGTATCCAGCATATAGTAAGAGATTCAGTCCAAACAATCCTAGGTACGGACATTTTTCTTAGGGCGGTTTAGCTGATTCTGCAATATCGAGTTGATAGACGCTGAATATTGTCATTCCTTCATTTCGATGGATAGGGCTTTATCCTACTCCTATTCTTTTCTGGACCAGTGGTTGGCATATTTGCCTATGTAAGAAAAAGACATTGGGTTTTTTGCTGGTGACAGGTTGTGTGCATTATGATTATGCGCGTTGGAAGAAATTGAATGGTCCATAATGTTTTTATTTGTTCATGAGATTACCAATGGCTTCGAGCATTATGAACGATCCTCACCATGATCTGCATTGTGTTCCTCTGTGGCCCAGGGCAAATTTACTTATGGATTTTTAAGTTGCCCATGCAGTAGACAAGGACAATTTGATTTTTCCAGGCTCAAACATTTGTAAAAACATTTGGACTAGTAGTCATTTGTGATGGTGGCATGAGGAAAGTCAAAAGTTGATCGGTGTTATCTCTTCAAATCAGACATCATTGAGTTATTTACGGAACGTTTTGTTCACCACACAAGACACTTGACAATAGGCACGATGTCAAATTTCTTTTGTTCTAGTTACAGTCACACAGATATCAGTGATATCACTTATATGGACTTAGTTGTTACTTGCTCTAGTGGTGCCTTACTCTACATTTTGGGTTGCTTGGTTAAGAGTATTTGTTAAGGGGTAAGAAGTCAAATTTATGGAAACTATAGGTGGCAAAAAGGAATGACGGGGTGGTTTTGTGATACAAAGAGAAAGAATGGGAATACAGCCTCATTACCTATCTGTAGATGAGTGATAATTACTTAGTGTGGTGGTGGTAACGTTATTACCCCTTCTATTAATGTGGAGTAATAATTTCGCTCTTTCATTTCTATATAACCCATTTTCAGCTCTACCCTCCATTCCCATTCATCATCAATTTAGCTCTAATTTCATTAGTTGACCTTTTACTTACCTTGGTACTGTAGTATATTAATTCTTATCGAAGCAGGCGCCCGATTAGGTTGGTAAAAAGTTTGCTAATTCGATTAAAAATTCAAGGATGAACTATCTCTTATTGGTTCATATTGTGGTATTAACACGTCTCTTTGGAGTGAATAGCTCTTCCAGTGTTACACTTCCATCAGTCCACATACGCCCTTGTATTTACATGTGAATCATCACAAACGTTTGTACGTTACTGCGAATGGTGTGTTATGTGTCTGCTGCGCTTAGCTATCATTCTATATTGTCTGCTTCTCATTTTGTTTTTACATGCATTGACAATTCTCTGGCCTCTTTGCTACATCAACCCTTCATCTTATTAACTGAACTACTTCGTTTATTGGATACATTGTTGGATGAATCGCACTCTCATTTCACCTTGAGCACTTTGTGCTGGGATGTGTCAATCTCCTCTTGCAGCTGCACTTTGTATCTACATAATTGAAACATCATTTTTTTTTTGTTCTTTTTTAATTTTTTGTTCCAAAACAAAGAACTTGTCAGCAATTAACAAGTCAGATAATAATGGAACTTGAATTATGCATGTCAAACAGTACTTGTGTCAAAGTACTCAGGAATAGGATAGCATCAATTACATGAGTATGAACATTGTAATTTCTGATGATGAGTGGCTGCAATTATCTGCTCTTTCCCGGGGACCCACAAGACCATAAAAGCTATAAATATTTTTTGACTGTGTAGTAGTCTCTCTTTACAATATTTTTGTATATGGAGATATATGTAGAACATTTAAACATTCCCCTCATAACATTGATGGTTATCACTGCTATTGTCAGCTGTTGATTCGGTGATGTGAATGGGTGTGCTTGCCTTAATTACATGCAATCATCGGCACAGTATGTTGTGACAGAAGATATTATACACGGCAAACCTATGCAATTTCTTAGGAAAATATGTTTAGTGTTTTACTGGGTTTTGCTTAGGGTGATGGACTGATGGTTCACGACTGAGGTGTGTTTTATGGCTGGGAAATAATGCAGTGGTTCTCTGTTCTTCCAACTGAGATGATGAAACAATTGATACTGGATGAAGATTTGTAGCCATATGATGAAAGTCTTTAGCTTGGTAGCTCATTTTTCTTTCCTAATCTACTTAGTAGTTGTGTGTTATTTTTGTATTTTAACCCTGGTGCATATCGTCTTTTCGAAGGACTTAATTATGTATTAATGTCTTTTCGGGATTTCTTATTTCCGATTTTTGGAATAAGTGCTGTTTGGAGTATTTCCAAGTAGATTCTGGTTGACCCTTTTCAGAAGTTATAATGTAGTATGATCGATTTAAATCATCGTTTATGTCTCCTTTTGAAGCCCTCAGCTTAAGCATTGATATCGGGGATTAATTTGGTCACTATCATGTAAGTCGACATCGTTAAGATCAGTACTGTTCATATGAGTTATTACTTAAAATTGAGCACTGTAATTTGTTAGTTTGCCTAATGTCATCTTGTGGGATTCAATCTTGTTTACGGTCTAGACGACGTTGCAGAAGTTAGCTTTTTGTGTTTTTGTCTCCATATGAAAGAGTGCAAACATTTCCACTTGTTTTTATAGGGAGATTGTTTTTGGTATTGTTTTTGAGGCTTGGTGTGAGGGGTGGTATTGGTACACCCCAACGCGCAGTGCCGTCGCCTTGTCCGGCTCGGTGCTCGTGATCACGTGCGTCGGTGTGGCTTTAATTTTTACGACAAGTTCATTTCGTTTATTTGTTGACGGTTACACATTTAAAACCTTTGTAACCTGTTGTCACTTTAAATTAGCTTCCTTGATTCTCGCCCAATAATTAATGGGCAAACCGTTACTTTTGTCTCTTTTCAGTTATTCCTTGCCCGTTTTGGGCTTCCACCTCGACAGCTATTTATTTGGCTGCCAATTAGCCAGTTCGTGTAGCACAGAAATTCCAAAACACTTCTTCTCCTCTTCTAAACTGATCTGAGGCAATATTTTGAGTTTGTAACTCTCTCTCGAGTGCACGAAGTTGGAGAGTGCTGTGGCTAATCTGGGGGCAAACGCCGTGAGTCAGATTGGCACTAGTCGGGGCGAAATTTGGCTTCATAAGACAGTAGTGATATCCATACCGACGACGCAGCGATTCTTCATCGTCAAATTTCGCTTTATTTTCTGATTATACACCCTTATTTCCTTACAATTTAGAAGCAATTTTTCTTGCTGTATTTTCAGAAATGGAACTCTTTGCTATCGCTCTTGGTCAAACTTTCTTGACTGTCCAAATCGAACCCTTGGATGGAAGCAAATTTCAAACGTTGTTGGGTCCTCACGTCTCTTGATCTTTTTTTCTGAACAATTGGAGTCGAATTATGTTTTAATGGAGGAATGCCCACAACCTATTTGGGTCGATGAAGGTTCTTTCCTTCTAGACTCGATCAGAAGATTGCTAAGGTAAGCGAAAAACAAACAAGTTTGGCTTCCAAGAGGGGCATTCTGCTTAAACCATATGACCAATGCCTGTTGATCTGGTTCATCAAAGCAACACAAGTCTGCAAGTGATTTGGGAGACTCTAGAGAAGCAGTTACGGTTCGATGATGCTGGAAAAGAAGAGTAACGGTCACTGGAAAGGGTCCAATTCAGTTTGGTTTGATGATAAACCATCATGGATAAGGGTTCATTGTGTATTGAGAACATTGTTTGCTGATATTTGGCAGAACGCGATGAAGAGTGTGTTGAGGTGGCCTGCAGGGCTCAATGTGTTGGGTCGAAAAAGCTTCCTGATTTTCTTGGTTTGGTTATCGCACCATCTAAACACAAGAAGAGGTATGACAATTGGAGGAATTGAATGCGGCCGACATGAAAATTGAGAGGCTATCGCCTCAGGATAAGGCATTCCTTCTAATGAACTTGCTGTTACAGGCTACATCATTGTTTGAGTCTTCGTAAATAATTTCTGACAGGAACAATAAAGGGAAGAAGGCCGACGGCCAAAACAATGAGAATAGCCAGATCAAGCAGTTGGGATCCAGAACAATGAAGGGCGAAGAACTAAAGAAGTCCTCTATAAAGGGCAGACACATCGATACCATGCTTGCATCATGTGATGTGGCATGCTTCCAGCAAAAGACAGTGGCAACTAAAGCAACCACGCAGGACACAATCACATCAGGACGAGACACGAATAGAAACAGACTTCAAACAATTACAAAGAAACGCCAAAAAATCTTAACATCTAAAAATTTTATATAGTCGGTGTAAGCTATACGTTGTTGAAAATTTCTAATGAATATCATTGCTTGTGGCTGTAGGTTTCTGAAATGTAAAAATATTTTGGGGCTATTAATTAGTTGGAGATAAATTGAATGGAACATTGGGTGGCATTCACACAAAGAGACTGGCCACGGGAAAATTTCAATAGGGTGTTGAGTTTATGTTTGTCCAGATAAAAGTACTAGCCCCTTGACTTTTGCTGATTTTTCTTAGAGGCCTCTACATGTCCGAAGCACGATGCGAACGGAATCTATTATGGGAAGTGCTCGGCACAGCAGTTTTATAGATAGATGCATGTGGGCAAAAGGATTCCGTTGTCATCTAAAACGCTCGGCAAGAAAACGAGAGCTACATTACAAATGTCTCAAGGAAAAAATACTTAATATGTTTCCCTCTTTGCAGAAAGGGCTAAAGCTGTCTAATTGTAAATGTTCGGGCCCTACGGCTCATACTTTCAAGAGTTTCAACCCAAATCCCAAACTAATTTAGTAATTTAAATAAACAGGAATTGGCACAAAAACATCTTATCAATAAGCCTGTCTAGACAAACGGCTCAACAGTGGACACTTCATATTTTTACCTAAGTTTCTTAAGCTTAGGAAACTAGTATTTCAGTAACACAGATATATTACCAGCTCAACAGTGGACACTTCATATTTTTAARYTAAGTTTCTTAAGCCTGTCTCGACAAACAGCTCAACAATGGACAACTCAGATTTTTATGCAAGTTTCTTAAGCTTAAGAAACTGATGGTTTTTCATTAAGCAGAAATACAGATATATCATTATGAATTATGATATAATACAAAATTCTAAGCTCAATGGCAACCTCCAACAGTCCATCATGACAACACATCATACCATGACAATTATTATGATGATTTGACTTAATAACACCGCCTAAATATCCAAGAAATTATGATGCTTTAAGGGTACGCAAGTCAATCATCAAGCTCATCATGATTATCCTCACAAGTCACAATTAGAGTCTATGTCTTTTGGTTTGATTGGAATTGAATGCCATCACCATCTAAACTAAGGCTCATGATGACTATCCTCACAATTGGAGCATATATCTTCTGGTTCGATTGGAATTGAATGCCATCACCATCTAAATTAATGGGAATAAATTAATGATGACATTAATAGTTCACCTAACAATTTTTTATGAATTTGCCTTCAACATGCTGACTTAGTTAATTTTCCTAAGTTTCTGTTCAAATCCGCAATACAAATACAAACAAAAATTGAAATTATGATAAAAAAGCAAATTCCTGGCCTCCTGGGCACTACGGCAACACTTATGCATAGCATGATCAACAGTGTTAAAGATAAACACTCAAGCAATCATCAAAGTTGGTTTCAGTTCAACAAATTTGTGATCAAAACATTCAATTATGCTGCTTCACATTGTATCAATGACAACAAAAAACTCTCAATTTTTTACCTAAGCAACAAATTACCCAAAAAAATTGAAGTAATTGAACAGCCTAAACAAACCAAAAAGAAATCACAACAAAGTCAAACTCGACAACTCAAATCAAACAACAAATTACCAATTGCGATGAACTTACGAATTCGATTTAAGAGGTTAGGTAATTGATATCAGCGTCGTTTCGTATCTTGAGGAAACTTGTTTGCTGCTTCTCCTAGTAGGCAAACTCTGAACATCCAAGCTATACCTAAAAAAGAGATCAATCGAAAGCAAAAAATTAAGAAGAAAAAAAGTGAAATCGCAGTAAAGAGCAGGAGGAGAAAGAGGTTGTACCAAAGCTAGATACATGAGCAGCATGAGAAGAACAACGATGAGAGGGACTATGTCGAGGAACCATGGTTTGATGATGATTGAATGTTGCGCCATTTTTGGTAGGAGAGAGAAAAGGTGTGCGATATGATTGACGTGAGGGAGGTTCAACTTTCAGGTGAAACTGATTGTTGATTTGTGATTGTGATTGTGATGATCTTGTGGCCAGAAAGATGAGTAACTGAGTATGTATATTTGTATTGTACGGACTACGGAAGTAACTTACATATGCGAGCGAGATGAACCAAAAAACACTCATCTCATGCATTATTGTAATTTAATCAAACTTTATTTTAAGTAACAATGTATGTAGCTGAACAAAATAGGAAAATTATCAAAAATTACCAAAATGGCAGGAGATAAGTGCTATTGGATATCTCGGCGAATGAACAATATGTCCCCTATATGCTAACGCTTTTTTGGATAATACTTAACTTTGTTCGATTTTTGAAATAAGACCTAATATTTAATTTAAATTTAATTAATACTACTTTTGCAAAAAAATTGACCAGATACAGTACGCTAGTAACGGAATTTTGCTATTATATTGTACCTTATCGTATGTATCCTCAAAAATCTATTGCTAATTATGTTTGTAACCGTATCGTATGTATCCAATAATTCCATTGTTTATTGTCAGTAGCTGTGAAGGATCCCATAAAAATTTGGAGGTAATTCTAATCAATCAAGTTATTTTCACATTTATAGCTGTGATTTGTCATATGGGTCATGATAAGACTTGCCACAAGTATTGGAGTAATGATAAATAAAGTTGTGTTGATGTTAAGCTTCTCTCATTTAGATCGTAAGATAGATTTTTATCTTATTGTATCCGTGTATTGTGACTCTCTGATGAGGTTGTGCATTTTAAGTAATGCAGCAACAGAACAGAGAGAATTGAGAGAACATGTTGAGAAATGAAGATATTATGTATTGATGAATAATATAGAATGAATTGTAGAGCCTTATATTTATGAGATCATAAACAAGAGAATGTAGAACAAATTCAAGAGTTTGTTACATTCTGTTACACTCAATAACTGTCTCCTAAGTCCTACCAATCAGCTAACCAACTGCCAACATCAGCTAAGGCTTTGTGTTGGAATTCTGAGCTCTAGAATAGGCTTGAGCTGATGTGTGCTTCGGTTTTTACATGGTTGCCTTTTAAAATAAAGGAAAAATTGCGAATCCCCTTTTAGTTACTGCGTTTTCGTAAACTGCCATTTTTCGTTCATTTTTATACTCTCACTTTTAGTTCGCATCACATTTTCTAACTCCCAGCTGTTAGCATTCTGTTAGCATAATTCTGTTATTTTGGCCCACCTCTCTCTGATCAATTCCTTCTTATTGGGCTTCGATCCTCCTTCGATTTCTCATTCTCTTTTTTCTTCTCTTTCATTTTCTCTTGCTACTTCAAATTGGCTCAATTTTTCCCAATAATCAGGTAAAATCTCCACCAATTCCAATGTTTACACTAATCACCCAACTCAATCTCATGACACAAAGCTAAAGAAGCATCTACATAAAATCCTCCTGTTTCCCCAATAGCGATTATATTGTTCTTAAAAAACAGTAATCATGCAACGAACATCAACCTGAGCCGCCAAATATGTGTTGGATAGGCCTCCTGTGTGATGGAAGTGTGGCGGAATACTGGTGGTCGCGGCGGCTGACCGCTGACGGTGGTGGGGGCTTCGTTGTGATTGAGCAAATTGAAGAACTGACGGTTGAACAAATTCAAGTTAAGTAAAATTTTATTTTAATTTTTAGGAAGTTAAATGAGGAAAATAAGACTGAGCGATTAATGAAACCAAAGTGAAGATTGATTTTGGTGATGGGTTTTTATGATAATAATTTAAGAAGAATTCGATTTCATTCGAGTAAGATTTATCAATCTAAGAATTGATTTGTCCATTGAACACTCAAATTAATTTTCAGTTTTTAAAGACTCAAATCAATTAAGTGAGAAAAAGGGACCGATTAGCAATAAATTTGAGACACATACCAGTGATAAACATGAAGTTTGTCATGGAAGAAGGCTGAAACTATGTTTCTGATTTCAAACAAACAAAAACAATAAGTTTGCAAGAAAAATCTTCAATTGTGGCAATAATTGTTTTGCTATATCTTTGCATGACAATAATTTTGAAGTTTGGCAAAACACATCTTTGGTTCTTTGTGTTTTTAATGAAAGATCGAAAAAAAAAATTGAAGAATAAGATGAGGTAATGAGGAAGGAGGAGGAAAGGGAAGTGAAATGGATGAAATCGTGGGTGGAAGGGAGATGTAAGATAGAATAGATGAAGAAAGACTACAAATACCCAACTTACAGATTATGCTAACGGAAAATTAACAGAGTGGAAATTCAAAAATGTGCGACTAAAGGTGGAAGTATCAAAATGAACTAAATTGGGAGGTTTTACGAAACGTGTAACAAAAGGTGGAGTTCGCAATTTTTCTAAATATTTTTCTATATGCCTTGAGTTGTTTATTAAAGTAATATGCAATATCATTTTTAAATTGTTAAGCAATTGTTAATTTAATTTATTTTTTTCCTAATGCAATGTTTGTAGTTGACAACCCAATTCTAAAACTACAGTTTGAGGCGAAAAATAAAAAATACATGAATTAGTCTCGTAAAAAAATGATTAATACAATATGGTTAGATTACTCGCTGCAGTTCCAAAATGTTACAACCGACTTCTGTGGACAAGTCCACATTAAAGTAAATGTGAACCAATCAAGTCACGTGCTTTTAAAAACAATCTACAGAAAAGTACGGAGTCTCACATTCTGTAGATACTCACTATACAAAAATTGATAGGCACGCAGTTTAAGAGACGGTTGTAGACACCTGAAAAATGTGTCTCCCAAATGAGTAATCCGTGATGAAACATCCGCGTCTCGCGTTTGTTTCGACTCAGAAAAGATGCTTTGACTCCGAAAGTTAGAAATACGTGAGGTCGTACTGGAATATTGAGCAAAGGTCACTTAAGCAAGGCAACTATTCTTTCGGTTTTCTCGATAAACTCAAGGTTGGCAAAGTTCAAAACAAGTCACGCTGGCAATTCTCGTGCTTTTGTTTTTCCATCATGCTGCGTCACATTTTTTCTTCTGAATCCGACAATATTTTTAAATTATTTTTCTGATTTTCCTATGATTTTCTATGATTTTTGCAATATTTAAATACGCAGAAACGCAGAATACGTGATAATTAGAAATACTCCGGAAATACGTGGAACCTCTAGAACATTCTGAGAAATCTTTGCTTGGAGAGCAGGATGTCTAGGTGCGTCGATCAAGGGAAAATCACGAATCAAATCGGAGGAAATCGAAATATTTCGAGGTTTTTGGAAAGTATATACGGAGCATGGAGCGTATATACGCAAATGATAGCGTATATACGCCTCCAACAAAGGAGCATATATACGTCACAAGCTGCGTATATACGCTAAGCAATGCATAGAGTTCTTGCCAAAAAATCATGCAAATGAGAAGCGTAATATACGCTGGGATGAGCGTATATACGCTCCTCACCTGCGTATATACGTCATCCTCAGCGTATATACGCAGGGTTTTGTGATTCGTTTTTGGCCTCGTGCCTATAAATTATATACTTGCTTGCCAGTCCGGGAAGACTTCACATGCTTCACGATTACACGACTTGAACCTTCACTAGCACCGATTGACCTTCACTAGACACAAGTCTCACAAGACAGACATCTATACACTCTCAAACACTCAAACTAAACACATTCGTTTTGCAATTCAAAGCAGATTCTGTCGAATACAAGCGAATAAGGGTATAAATCTGAGATTACTCACCAAAAACCTTCTTTCACTCTTTTTTCAATCCTTTGTCTCTTTTTAATTTGATTAACCATTATTTTAAAGT
>SNQN01014585.1:0-10224 GCA_008642245.1 Bassia scoparia | reverse complement strand
TTACAACGAGAATGCAAGACTTGCAGTGCAGATTGGAAAAGTACGAAGAAAAAGTGAAAAAAGGATAATATTATTGCTGAACAAACTAAATAACTGTTGCAAGAGAAATAAAGAATGGGGATTACATCAATCTTTGGGGTCATTCACTGTGACACAAATCTTGGAGTTGGGTTGGATTAGTAGCATATGCAATGCTCGAAATCACAGCTATGAAAGCGATGATGCATACCAGGGAGAGAATGATCGTGAGGGTGGACAGGGGATGCACCCAAGGTAGATGTACATCAGCAATGGTCCTTGGGCCTGGTCTCGGGTACTTTGCAGCAATTGTAGCAAGGCACCAAGCTTTGGACGGTGYAGGATAGTGTTGTAGCAGCATGTGCAAGGCAGCAGCAGCGCCRGACCTAGGGGTGAGYAGAAAATCCAGGTACCCAGTWSTAGACCCGGAACCGGTCTGGACCCATCGGTTTCGGTCCMGGTCCTGGTGTAACTGRGTCCGATTCTRGGTCCAAAAAAGGGACCTTGTCATAACTGGTTCTGGGTAATAACATTTGGGACCCGGTACCGGTTTTGGGKACCCGATTTGTTCCGGGTACCCGGTATTTGGAATTGTTATATGAGYTAATTCTCCTCTTTTTCTTCACRTTAAAATCCATTTCGTTCTTTAAAGATTATTTTTTATAAGCTACAAGGGTGGAACTAAGATTCAATCCTGAAGAGGTGCTCTAATATTAATTCCTCCATAATTGTATATTTATCTTTGGATTAAATCTTATGTATGTAATTTAGAATATTGTGTAACCCTAATGTGTTGTTTATACTATATATGTGTTCTACTTATCATACTTCATAAATTATCGTTGTTAATATAAATATATGACATACACTTTCAATTTATATCATTTTAGTCTAACACTATAATAATTCACAATGCTATTATAGTATTGTACTACATATCACAAAATCATCTATTTGCACATGCAGCTTATAATTTTCATTTGAAGCATATTGGCATGAAATCCTCCTTTGTCCTTAATTAGGGTTGTATTGCTGCTTTCCATTTCCATATTAGGGTATACACGGATTGTAGTGTATAAAGAGCATGTGAGACTGCTACTCAAACATCGATACTTTCCATTTCTAGTTGGCAATAGTGTTGAATTGTCGATATGTTATCAAGTTTTTTTTAAAAAAAATGCAATCGTACTTTACATACAATTGAACTACAGGGCACAACTCACAACTGAATTTAAAGTGTAAAAAAAACTCATTAGACACTCAAATAACTTGCATTCTGTCCTATTTGTTTCCGCTCTTATTTCTTCGGTACATCTAAAACAATCCTGAACCATAGACACATGGAGTGTAAGAGTAGAGAATTTTCAAGTATGCTAAAGGATTTTTTTTAAAGACATAAAGGATATTTATTAATACTTACTTAACACTTGCCCAAGAAAACCAAATGTTAAAGTAGCAAATACGAAGTTGCAACTGAGAAGCAGTGCAATACGTTTAAGTCTCTAAAACACTGACAAAGGACGAATAAACTAAAAAAAACAAGAAAAAAGTTCATCAAATAAACAACAACATTAGAATGCTCACATAAGCTAGAAGATGAACAAGGGAGAAGTGATCCTTAGGCAGCTCCCACATACATGATTTTGATCAGACTTAAAGGCAACATGAACCAAAATTAGAATCACATGGTGAGTAATCTGCTCCTACTGCATATTGCTTCCAAAATTAGCCAATTGATGAGCCACTTATTCATTCTTAAGGAGATATGCATTATATCATCATTGGTTGTAGACTAACATCAGTAAGAATGGGACTAAACTAAAAACCTTCCGACAAGATACTAAGCAAATCTGAAATGATGCTCAACACACCATATCAGCTACACCAAATTATGCACAACTATCACAATATATTATGTATTGAGTTTAAGCAGAGATAGAAAATTCACATAAAACTTCCTCTATCGAATCACTAAATCATTCAAATAAACCTCCCAAACTAATGTAATTATACTTTCATTAAAAAAAGAAACCTAAGTAGTGGGTATACCAATTAGGAATATAGAACTCAAGTTAATATCTCAAAAATCTTCATCGATGTTGCAACCATGAATGTGTTCTATTTCTCAAGCCTCAAAACAAACTGCAAAATGAGCTAATTGCCTAACTCTTGTAATTGATATTTTTCATGGAAAGAGTTATGTAAAGTTGATTCGCCATTTAAAGCGAACAAGAATTCATCCAGGTAGTCTGCTAATAATTAAATTCTTTACAACTTAGTTTTTGAATTCTACACACATAATCACAAATTGTTGCAAGGCAACTTTTACGAACACTTTTATTAGACATTGATACATAATAAGTTATAAATATCAAAAAATAAAAAAGAAAATGAAAAAGAAGATAATCATAGTTTCAACACCCAACCATTCAGCTAGGAAGTTGAAACATGTCCTAATGGGCAAATTCCAAAGAATCAAATGACTCAATCTACAGATATAGTTAATCACTTCTCCTATAGTAAGTACTAGTTGGCCATTTTGTTCCTTTATGGATCAATTTCCAGAAGTAAAATATCCTTTTAACAGAGGGCGAAGCTAGAGATATGAAGGTGCTTGACTGCAGCATTTTCAGCATTAAGTCACAACTTAAGCATTTTACCATGTGTAAGGGCTAAGAAAACATTATGTTAACTTAGAAGCTAGGAAGGACATTTGGGTGCATTCGATGATAAAAAAAATGGCAATGCTTTCCAAGAAAAAAAAAGACTTTCCTAGGAATCATACAACAATCCACTAATGAGAAATGACATGAAGGGCCGAAACTCACGTCTTTCTTCAATCACACACGAAACGAGAGAGACAACAAATTAAGCTTCATAAAAGCAGCCAAAGCACATTTTATTCATTGCATGAATGTCATGATTCATTCAGCGCACCTATAAACCAAAATCTCTAAAACTAGCATCTCTATACAAATGATCCCTGTAAATTCTTTACAGACACCAAATCATCAATGCATAGTGGGATTAAAGTAACCTAGCATATACCCTTTCGTATCTCTTAAAGTATACTATCAATGAGTCAGTAAGAAGTTTAAATACACCCAAAAGAGATTTGCGGAGATTTTTTCCACAAACAAATCCATAATATTCCAATTGCTTAAAGACATGAAAATTGATAAAGGAACAAAAGATTCACAAGGATTAGGAGACAGCTACCACTAACTATGCTCTCTACAAACCCAAATTTTACATTGACATTTACTAACACTAAAAAAAGTATACCAATAGGACTAAAGGAGTATATGACAAAGGCAACCCCAGCTCACCTCTTCCACACATATACCGGACTATTATCATCTAGATATATCATCTCCTACATGGTTCTTTTTTTCCTTGGTGTGAGTGAGGTTTAAACATGTAAATCCCTTTTCTACACTTTTTAGGCTAGAAGATAGCCCTTTGTTATATTATGTCATGTCAACCATAAAATTAAATTGCTTCTTAAGAATTGGTTGAAAAAAAGTTCAAAGAGGTACAATATTAACAACTACCTATGCAAAAGTTGTAAAATAGTGGTGCAAACTATATAGTTACATCTAAGAGTAAAGGAAGGCAATAGTCTCATTACTCTACTTCAAGGAAAAAGAACATCAACACTGATGCTTGAGTGATGAACATCTTCTCTCTCGACTTCCATGTTAATCTTTTCTCCTCACTCTTCAACTTCGAACAATTCATCTAGACATCTAGTTTCTGCTTATTTAAGATGTAATTGATTAGCAAGATGAAAGTTCATAAGCTAAATGATAGTAAACCATTCCCTAAGTTAGTCAACCTAGAAACAAAGCAATGACTTTGCAGAAATCCTGTCATATATGTAATTAGATTTCAAGAGTAATATACAGTAGGGTAAGGAAAATTATGATACAAACTACAATAGTTTTCTGCAAGAAATCAAAGGTTTGGTGAGACATGAACTTAAATTTGTGTTCCAAAAAATGAAGTTTAATATCAAATAACCAGAAAAACGATGCGCGACTACTAACAGATTAATATCACCCAATTATTCTCACAACCCACCAGCAACCTATTATGAACAACAATATAGTCTAAAATACAAGTAGTCATTCTACCAAAATTGAAGAATCAAAGTAGGATTAACCCACAATTACACCGAATAAAGAATTAAGATATGATTAGCAATATTAAGATGTACTAAAACATTACGAAATACAATGGAAACTTACCCGCAATTCGATTCAAACCCACAATCACTGCCACAAATCGCACCCCACCCACAAATTGAACTTCAAATTGTAATCCCAATCAAATCACAACCCTAAACCCAAAATAAATGAAAATCTAACAACCCCTACACCAAAATGAATAGAATGCAGTAAAAAAGGAAAAATTAGACTAAAACAAAAAATAGCGAAATAARCCCGAATAACTCAAACCTCAATTGCAGCCATAATTGTTCCATCAATCAAACCGAACAACTTGGAGGAGAATAAAAAACGAATTCCAAACCCTCAATCACCAAAACACCCAAAATCAACAACGGAAACCTCAAAWCAAAAACCCTAAAATCAAAGTACCAAAAAACAAACCCTCACCTTGAAACGGTCCCATAGGTCGCATGCGGGCCGCATCGATGACCAATGCTTCCAGAACCGTACAAACAACAAAAACCATCAACAAGGAGATAAATGCAAAGAATATCGAAGAAAGAAGATGTGAAAATGATTTGGAAGAAAGGGGCGTGAAGAAGATGCCGAAGAAAGAGGATAACCAATTAGAAGGATGAAAGCAGAAAAGGAAGGAAGAAAGAAAAATGTTGAGAACGAGGAAAGGATAAAGAAGATAAGAAAGAGAAAGAAACACAAGAAAGCGTAAATGTCGAAGAAAGAGAAACTGGCAAAGAAAAAAAGGAAAAGGAGGTAGAAAGAGGAAAGGTGTGTAAGGGCAGAAACGTCATTTTGTGGGGAAAGGGCAAAATCGGTACTTTAATGTTCATTATGAACAGTAACTTTGCTTATTGGTCTTTTGTATTGTTAGGATTAGGATACGATAAGAAATTCACGCAATTCAAATGTTTGCACAATCGTGTGATGGGTATTAAAAGGAAGGACTTCTTTATTACTCCCTCYGTTTTTTATTAGTTGTTCCATTTTCCATTTTTGGATGTTTTCAATTAGTTGTTCCAAACCAATTTAAAAATAACTTTTTTACTTTTTATCTATTTTATTTACTCTAACATTAATGAATTACTCTTTTCTAAAGTCATAGTCAGTTTCATTACTTTACCAATCTATTTACCAAAATCCTTTTTCCAAACTTTTCATTACAATTTGGGTTCAATGTGGGGACCAATGATGGATGGTAGGGTTGGACGGAAGGACTGACCTATGAGTGATGCTTTAAGTATCTTGGGTCAATCATCCAAAGAATGGGGATATTGACACAAGATGTGGCTCATAGGATAGAGTCAGGGTGGGTAAATGGAGAGCGCTACAGGAGTGTTATGCGATCGAAGCATCCCTTTAAAAGCTGAAGGAAAATTTTCAGGATGCATAAAGACAGTTTTGCTTTATGGTAGAGAATGTTGGGCCATCCAGAAAGAGCATTTCAAAAGGTTGGGGTCACCGAGATGCGGATGTTAAGATGGATGTGCGGGAACACTCTACGAGATCGAACAAGAATGAAGTTATCCGCCAGAAAGTTGGGTTGCAGATATTGCAAGCAAGTAAGGGAAAACCGCTGCGTTGGTTTGGGCATGTAAGACGGAGACCTCAGGGGCACCGGTGCGAAGAGTGGAAGAGTGGATCAGGGGATTTAACGAGGTAGGGGAGACCAAAAATGACTTGGGGGAAGGAGTTAGAAAGATCTGAGCTGTGGATTTGCAAGGAGTGAGGCTTCGATCGGAGGAGTGAGGAGGAAAATTATGTGGATGACCTCGAATAATCACATTTGTTCTCATGTTAGCCGACCCCAATATGGGATTAAGGCTATTGATTGATTGCATTGATTGATTATTGATCATTCACACATTACTCTTTACCTAACGTACTCAACTTTTTTACCTAATTACTCATCTTTATCTAGTCAATCAATTAAACACTGTGCCAATTGGTATGGAACACCTATAAAAAACGGAGGAGTATAACTAACTATCTATAAACAATTCGTCTTTTCAGGTTAATAAAAGTTGCTTTTGCTTTGATAAAAGTTGGATTTTCACTTACACGAGATTGCTGTATGATATCAAATAGTGTTCTATGTTTTGGATGTTCGCATGTAGGTATCCACCTACTTTTTAATTGAGCAAACAGTCATTGTTTCACTTAGAATATGTAATTTTGTATGTAGATTAGTGATTAAAAAATTCAAATTGAATTAATTTAAGCTTTCAGATGCATTAATATAAATATGTGGCATATCCGAACAACTACATGACACACTTACTAAAATGGTACAGATCAACTATAAAGGTTGTTGTAGGGCCTGGGTTTAGGGTACGAAGGGATGCCCTCGAGACTAGAATTTGGGGGACAATTATTATTTGTATAACAAGGGAAGGTTAATTCATTAAATAAAGTCATCCGACGTCTACAATATAAATCGTTACAATAAAAAATAGCAAAATGGATCAAACTAAAATCAACTTTGACAAAACTAGATCATTATAGAGATATCTGCTAGTACAGATCGTTCCTCTTTTTACATCAGTACTCTTCACACACTTTTTCGTGAATGGTTTATCGATCTGCCATAGTTTTGAAGTAGATCTAATTTGATTCTTTTAAATGATTGAAGTACAAAAATCTATTGTGATCCGGCGCTAACTTCATAAACATTAATTCTAAGAACAAACACAACCACATGCTAATGAGATCTTACAATGAGAAGGATAATCCATAGAATAGAAAAACAGTCTCAAAAGGAGAATGATAAATCTCACGGAGAGAAGATAAATTTCACGGAGAAATTAAATTAGGACTTATGGTAAATATGTAACAAAAAGAAAAAAGGCTTACTATCAACTTTAGAGATTGATGATGCCTACAACAATGGAGGTTAAATAGGAGTTTTTTTGGTTTAAGAGAGAATAAAGAGAAGAAGGAAGTAGGATTTTTAATGCATGTTATTTATTTATTTTTTATTTATTTATTTTAGCATAGTGGGGGTGTTAACGTGACTGATGCATATCATTTTTATATATCTTCGGTGTGGCGATGCACATAGCATAGAAAGGGAGAGATGGGAGTGACCCTTATGATCGGCCCAAAGGAGAAGCCCATCCGTGTTCAAATGGAGATGCTTGGAGGGAAGGAAATGAATTCAAGACGTAAAGGGAAGCCAAAATAACGCCACATGGAAGTACGCAAACTAATCCTCCACATCTGCATGCACTCAGCGCTATTAAAGAGATCGGGGATCAAGAAACGACAACAACAACACATAAGCATCAACTTATCTTCTTAGCATTTCTGCTTTCCTTAGCCGCATTGGCTTAGCAACCAAGTATTTTTGCGTAGATTAACATTAGCATGATTAGATTTTTGTAATACATTGTAGTCTACTAACTATATATACTATACTCTATACTATATACTTACTACTACTACTAACTACTACTACTACTACTACTACACTACTACTACTACTACTACTACTCTACTACTACTACTACTACTGACTATACTACTTGAGACTTTCATCCAAGTATTTTTTAGTCGTAGATTCAAATTAGCATAGTGTACTGTAACGAACATTAATGGCAATGGTTCTAAGCTTAGTCAAAGTTTTGCATAGGTATGATACAATGTTGGCACAGATCTAATGCAGTTCTAGTCAGTATAAGCGTTGCATTAGGTCCTATAACATTATTGGGCTAGATCTATACACGGTTGAACATAGTTTTGAAAGTGTTGCATTAGTCTAAATAAGTGTTGTAGTAGACTGATGCACGGTTTGCTTTATTTCTGCAACTATTGCATTATGTACAAAAACTGTTACTATTGATCTAATGCAATGCACAAATGCAACGATGGTGAACCTGCATAAACATTTTGCAACGAATTTAAGCATTGTAAAAATAGACTTTAATGTAGTACTGAGAAAATATTTTTTCATACATTGCCAACTTCCTAAATTCTTACATCTTATTCTACAAGTAAAATAAATTCTCCCATCAACACAAATTATTTGTCATGTTTTTCTTAAATCTCTAACGTATATTTATTTTCAATTCCCTATAATATTTATGTGTCCTAATTCAATACCATGCCCACACTGTATAAGTACCGCTCCCTCAACCATTTTCATTCCGTTCACAAATTTCTCTAAACTATCTCCCTTTTCTCTCTCCACTCGACTCTCTCTATCCCATCACCAGTGACCTTTGCGGCCACCACCAGAAGCCACCACCACATTCGACACTCCTTCTATTCCGTCCCTCCTTACTCGATTTTTCCCTTTCTTTTGTTTATTTAAATTAACCTATAATAAAACCTATAACATGCTTTATAAACATAATTAATCATGTTTAATAATTTCTTTGAATTTGAAAGTTATGTTTATAACATTGTATGATGGAAATAATTAATTACATGAGTTTTATCACGTTATGAATGTCTTGAGTTTTTGAGAATAATTAGATCACATGGAGTTTTATCAACTGTTATTATTAGTGTTCTTGAGTTTTGAATAATAAGGATACTGGGTATCGTAGATACCCAAATTGTCCCCATCCTAGGCGACCACTTAAGACACCCCTTATTCACACACCAAGCCAATCGACGAGGCCACTAGCCCAACAGACTCTAAACAAAGGCAAGTTTCCAACTACTTCAGCCTTTTCCGTCCTAAACACCCTTCAAAATTGAGTTTTTTTTTTTAAAAAAATTAAATTTTTTTAGACATTTTTTCTAGATTTTTTTTTGATTTTTTTAATTTTTTTCTAAGGCATTTTTGGATATTTTTGGATTTATGCAAATTAACTTAATTTTGAAACATATAATTAAAATTTATCAACAGTTAATGTCCAAATTATACGAAATTTTTAACAAATTACTAAATTGTACAAGGAACTTTCATTTCTCCATTAATTTTTCGAATGTTTCAAAATAGTACGATTTCTTAAACAACAAGTCTGCAACCAAGCCGAAACATAGCATTCCAGAGCTTTCGGGCCGTGGCTTGTTATTGGTTGTCTCATGTTCATCCCTGCTTCTATGCATGGAAGGTTGATGGGTTGTAGCCAAGTATACCTTAATAATTTACAACAGACAAATTAAAACTAAAATAGCAAGAAGATCACGTAAAAAAGGAAGTGGAAACTAACCTGAGCGCAATTGCCCAAAACTATTCCCTACGTGACCTTGGCTATAAATAGGCCACCCGTTTCATTTTTAAAAACATTGGAGAATCTTAAAACATTCTTACAACTCTCACACTGGTCTCTTATCTATCTATCTATCTTCTATCTTATTATCATCTATCATACTATATCTTATTCATCTACTACTTCATCGTTTATACTCTATCTTCTCTATTCTATCTATCATCTATCTATTCTATTATCTATCTATCATATCATTATATCTATCTTATCTTCATTATCTATCTAGTACTATCTATTATCTAATCTATCATCTATCTATCTATCTATCTATCTATCATCTATTATCTATCTACTATCTATCTGATCTATTACTATTATCTATCTTCTTATCTTCTGTCTATCTATCTATCTATCTATCCTATCATTTCTAATATCTTCTATCTATCTATCATATTATCTATCTATCTTCTATTTACTATTAGTCTATTATTTATGCTATCTATTCTATTATCTTTATGTAACTATACTTCTACTCATCTAATCTATTATCTACTCTACTTCTATTGCTATAATCTATCTATCTATCTTCTATCTATACTTATCTATCATTCCTATCTATCGATCTCATCTATCTATCTCATCTATTATCTATTTTAGTCTATGCTATCTTCTATCTCACTATCTATCTATTATCTATCTATCTTATCTCACTACTTTATCTATCTCTATTATTTATCTATCTATACTATCTCATCTATTATACTATCTATCTATTGCTATCTATCTACACTATAACTACTTCTATCTATCTATCTAATTTCTATCTATTATCTATCTATCACTATCCTATCTATCTA
>SNQN01014584.1:0-10224 GCA_008642245.1 Bassia scoparia | reverse complement strand
TGATGTCTCTTTAGATAGTTAAGTTGATGTTATAGTGATTAAACCATGCGTGGTGCGTCTACTTAACACTAATTATCAATCAAAACTTTCCAAGGGTAGAGATTCGATGTTAACAATTGCAAAGAGCTACGAGAACAACAAGATCGTCAATTAATTAACAAGCATGAATTAACTAACGATTAATCATCTTTACCACGTTTCAACAATCAAATGATGTGCAATGAAGAACCTAGCTTTGCTACTATGAATTGGGAAGAAATGAAGAAATTGAATCCAAACCTAGTAATGAAAATCAACAAGTACTAACAAGTTACATCCTAGTCAATACAAAGCAGTAATCATAGCAATAAGAACAAAACTTTGATTATATCAAGTATAGAACTAGATAGAGTTTTAGTGATCTTACATAAACCTTTGAAAATGATTCCAACCACTCCTAAGAGTGCTTAAGCTAGAGATTCCATGATCATGCTTGATTCCATGAGAATAGTTAACAATATACTAGAGAATTGAATTCTAAAGCTAGCTTGAGTAATTATAGAAGAAAACTAGATCTAGAATGATAATTAGGTCCTTAACAAAGAGCTACAAGTTTTACTATATATACTAAAGCTAAAAACAAAAACTAAAATCAAGTGGATTACAATTAAATCGCTTAAACATAGTCGCAAGCTGCAAGGGAGGTGCGAGGCGCCCTAAGTGGCGCGGGGGCGCCACTGTTTAGCTTCAAAAACTGACTTCTGATCTATAGGGTAGGCGCGAGGCGCGCCTTTCTTGAGCCTTCTCTGCCTCTTTGACGTGAGCAGTGCCCTAAATAGTCACGAGGGGTGCCTATTTTGCAGCCTTGAATCTTCCTTTTTCTTCAATCAATTCTTCTTAAGTCCCGAAAACTTTCGATCTCCAAAAACATAAAAACATGGAAAGATCTCGAGCTAAATCAACGCAAATAAACTAAGTAGAAATATCAATTAGTAATTAAATGTAATATTAAATTAATTTTCGAGACATAACTTTCTTTAAGCTTAAAGTTAATTAATATTACAAAACATGTACTAAACTATTACAAAACTAATTATAAAGGGAGTTAATTGACTAGTACAAACCGACACACAAATAGCCCCACACTTATTCTTTACTCGACCTCATGTAAATCAAATGAAGGATAAGGTGCTATATAAGCCAAAAAGTTGCCAAAAAGAAAAAAACAACCCACTCTACAAAAATTCTTAATGAACTTGATTTAAACCAAACACATCTACAAAATGTTTGAACAAAAACAACTCATGAAAAGGAAACCAAACCTGTCGTGAACTAATGATTGAATCAACTAACATGGTTCAATAAACTACAAAACCAAAATTAAAACGAAATCAACAAGTGAGATGTTCATGCCAAACGAACCGAAAGATGAAGTCATCTGGCCTCAAACCAATTGAATCCACGACTTCTCTCTTTACTTTTATCTCTCTTTCCTAGGAGCCCTTTCGGGTTTTCATCCTTGCTTTTCTCACTCTTTTTTTTATTATTTCTGACCCTCACATTAGCTCTTTTTTTCATAGGTTGCACTTCGGGTTTTCAAACCTATCAGAGCCCCTTTTACCAAGCCGCCCTTTCGTACTTACCGGGTTTCATTTTTTTCATTTTTAAACAGAAACAAAAGCGATTAACACGGGTGACTCCACGAGAAGCTCCATTTATTTAACGTTGTTGGCACACATAGCCTCCCCGGTTTCTTATTCATAAACCGACTCATCGAAGGTGACCTCTTTACCTGCTTTTGAAAGAAGCTATCATAGTAAGGCTAGTTTTAACCTTTGCCCATTCACTTTGAAATCTCATTAGTTTTCTCACTAGCAATTCTTTATGGCCCCATGAGAGAAAACTTGACTAACAACGAATGGCCCTAAAGAATGGGAACACAACCTTCCCAGGAAAAACTTGAGACGAAATTACACAAGAGAAACTTTTCTGTTCCAACAGAAAACTCTTTCCTTGCCAATCAACTTATCATGCCAAGATTTTCCGGCTTCATCAATATTCATATTAAAAACTTTTGACAGCCCAAATATGCTTTATGCTTCAAGTTTAAACTAGTAAGTGATAAGTTTTCCATAAACTAACCTGAACGGTGACATTGCAATGGGAGTTTTGTATGCCGTTTGATACGCCCAAAAGATGCATCATCTAACGCAAGCTCCAATCTTTGCGGTTTGGTTCACCGTTTTCTCCAAGAGAACTAATGTCACGTTTGGAAACCCGGCCTGCCATTATATTGAGGATGATAGATATGGAGGTCTTATGAAGTGACATGATACTTTTTCAAACAAAGCTCCAATCGTATGATACAAAGTAGTGTTCCTTTATCACTTATCAAGGCTCTCGGAACTCCGAATCTTGAAAAACATATGTGTCTTATGGAAATTTTGAAACAACGTTAGAATCATAATTCCTAGTGGCTTTATTCTTCCACTCACTTGGAAACATAATCAACAACCACTAAATATACACAAAACCAAAATAAACCTGTAAACGTCCCATGAAGTCAAATGCCCAAACATAAAAAATTCAACAACAAAGCAGTAAAATTTTGAGGCATTTTCATTCCTCAAGAATCTTCCCGATTCTTTGACAACGATCGCAAGAACGACTGAAGAAATAGGATCACGGTTTAAACCTTCTCCAGTTAAAACCGCAATCCAATACCTATTAAGTAGTGCTTTTTGCCCCAAAAATGCCCTCCGCAAGCATAAGTATGACAAAATGAAAGTACAGGGGGCAATTTCATCATCACGAATACAACACCTAATCATTGATATCGACACAAATTTCCACAAATAGGGATCATTCCCACACGCTAGTGTCTTGCATCACTCTTAAGCTTATCGACGCTGTGCTTAGTATAATGAGAAAGGAAAACTTGTCTAGAATTAGATAATTGACGATATAGTCATACTATGAGTAACCGAGTGATTAAAAATAAGTGCTCATCCAAAACTCTTGTCGGATAGGCTCTTTCCATGGTTTCTCCCCATTTGTTTCAAGATCATTCAAAGGCACCAGCCCGAATTAGAGTGATCGACTACTAGGTTCTACGTACATTTCTTATCTCTCACCTCCAAATCAAACTCGCTCAACAGCTAGTCCCATATCTAATTAGCCTTGCATTCGCCCTTCATGGTCATTAGGTGCGTAAGTCGCATGATCAATAAAATAATGACCTTATGTACCAAGAAGATAGAAAATGAACTTCTTTATAGAAAAACACAATGGCCAACATCTCTTTTTCTGTAGTGGTTTCGTTGTGCCTTATTTTGAAATCATAATACATAAAGAATAACAGAGGTGCACCGCCCCATCCTTTGACCTAAACACCGCTCCGATGGTGTAATCATTGGCTCACATATTGATCTAAACGGGAAGAGAACAATTTGGGGCTGAATGATTGGCGCTGTCACGAACGCCTTATTCAAAGTTTCAAAAGCTTTCTTGCACAGCCCATCAACACAAAAATCAACATAATAATAAGTGAAATCCTATTTTCATAACATTTAGTTTCAAATATTGTATAAGACTTGAAAATTATTTATATTCGCAAAAGAAGAGGTCTAGACTTACATAGATAAATTATTATTCACAAACAAGTTTAACTCATAGGAAAAACATGTTTTGAAACAATTTAAACTCCAAAATTATTTCTCAACAAAGCTGATTATTTTTATTTTCAATACCAATAACACAATTTCAACTTCCCACAACTTTATGTATCATAAGAAAATTGTTAATCACATTCTAAACATGAATAAAAAAACCCAATTTAAAACCCTAGCTTTATAACTCAATAAATCTAAAATTTTCCTAATCGAAATGAACATCTTAAAACTCATAATCTTTAAATTCCTAATAATTATACTTAAAATCACACTATTATTAGTAATTGGGTTATGAAAATTCAAAGTTTAAACCAGGCCAAAAGAAGCAAGACAAAAACAAAGAGGAAGAAGAAGAAAGAAAGACAAAGAGGGAGAGGGCTTTTACCTTAGCGACGGTGCAGCTCCAGTCGAAAGTCGAACGACTGGACGGGTAGCGTCTGCGCACACACAACGTACAAGTCTATATTCTCTTCAATCTCTCTCTCTCTGAGGATGCGTAAAGAAGTAGGAGAAAAAAATTAATAAATATTTTCCTCGTAAACTGATTTTAGGTTTAGCTAGTTTAGATCGAATATATATTATTTATTTTATTTTGAATAAAGTGAATTAGATAGATTTTCTATCCTAAAATATAGTTAAATAGAGATAATAGTATTCAAATGAAATAAATCGCAACTTATCGGATAATCATATGATACTTATAGAAAAAATGATTATACATATCTTAAAATTACCTGGGATCACTGAGTTAGAAAAATCATCAAAAACTGGGGTCATTAGGGACCAAAAGCATGCGTATTTGAACCGCATCTTTTGGGCCTTCCAGCACTTTGTGACAAAATCCCTCAAAAACGCGTTATATATAAATCTGCAAATTTTGACATCACAAAAGCTGGGGTTTAAGCTAAAACCCACACTTCTCGTGAAGTCAAAAGCTACGGTTTTTAGCTAAAACCACAGCTTTGAGTCTAACTCAATGCTGCAGTATTTAGCTAAAAATCCTCAGCTGTTGTAATTTTTTCAAAAAATAAAGAATCATTACATCAACAAGTACCTGATAACTGATACAAATCAGGTAAAAATATACCCAACATACACCAGATATAAAAGTCAAATTAGAACTTGAATATTTCCCACTAGTAATACAGAAGGTAAAGGAAGAACAATTTTATAACAATATTCTAATTATTTGCTTACAAGCATATTCAGAGTCGGTTTATATTCATTGCTGATAATTATCAATCCGACAAGAATATCACAGCACGCTACAACTTATCCACAAGAGATAGGTATGAACAATCTAAGGATTAAAACCTTATCTAAATGACTACTGTAGAATTATCGTTGGCAAGGAAAAGAGCACAAACTTTTTTCAATATAGACAGTATCAATTCTTCAACTCAAGGGGATTGAAGAGATGATAATCATCTTATCTCTACTATATATGTTCTTAGCAATCTGAAGAATCCTTCGTGACTTCAGATTTTTCCAATGCTATGGAACATCTTTGAACTTTCCAGGTTGTTCCAATGCATTTCGTTCAGGTTCATGGCTAGAAAGATGACAACTTTATGAGAAGATAAAAAAAGATAAATACCTTACTTTGCAAACTCATATCCAGCAGGAAAGGAGAATTACCTTCTTGCATCCATGAGACAGACTCCATTAGATTCATTGTACCGAGATGAATCATTTGTTGTTGAGTAGATGTCATAAAATGGTTGCAGGATTTACCTTTCCTAAGAAGAAAATATTCCATTCCAATCTATCAGGAGCTGAACATCTCGACATATTTCTCAATGAAGAGCTGAACTAAGATACACTAGAAGAAATATTAACAACAATTGATCACGATTAGTTTAAAGGTAAGTGTCATTAAAAAAAAATCGATAGTTTGATACTACACATCGTAAATTATATCTACGAGACACCAGTTTATTCACCAAAACGTTCATCAACACTGTATGATTCCAGACATAAAAAAGCAATGCTAGCTTGAAATTTCCCTAGGACATAAATTCCAGTCCAGAATAATTGAAAATTTGCAATGTCGATACTCCCAATACTATTATATCCATCAATGTCTCTTCAAACAAGCAGAAAACAAACAAAAATGTAGCAATTTCATGTTTTGCCATGAATAACCATTCTACTCAGAAGGACAAAAACCAAACTACCCAAAATGCAAGCAATTAATGCTAAAGAACTATCAACATGAAAAAATATAAAAATATAGAAAAGCTATCATTTCAATCCCCTAAATAACATACAACAAACTGAACTCATCAATTAACAAACGAAGTCAAACATTAAATAGCAAGGAGAATTTTTGGCAACGAACATCATTTATTGGCAAATAAATACCAACCACCCCTCGTGTAACAAAAATTAGTCACGTCTAACTCTCTAGAAAATCCTATACCCCAAAAAGTGTCGCTAATTAGTTTATTCAAGAGAGACAGATTGATTTTGGAGTGGCTCCTGATTTAAACAAAGTATATTAGAAATGAAGAATAGAGTACTTGCTGCAGACACTTTTATAGTTATGTAAATGAATGCGTCAGAAAAGATGGAGAAGTAAAGGCAACGAGGTTTACAAACCAAAATGTAAACCTCCCAGAGAAGCGTGACCTGGACTTCAAGAATCTAATGATATGATGCAATTGCCAAAGCCTTTAATGTTAACCCAACAAAAGTTGGCGAATTAGGAATAATATTTTGGCCTAGAGCAAAGGAATATAGAGAAATGCAGAGAAAAGGAAAACATTTGGGAGTTGCCATAACAAAGGGTTCATTAGTTCAAGTAAAGTGGAAGGACCAGATAGGATTTAGAACGGGAGAGAACACACTCAAGTAATTAGAGGTGATTAGTATGGACGTTGAACGTGGAGAATTCAGGTGCTTGCAAGCAATAGGGCCGTATAAACCATGCTTGGATTATCGAGACCATGTTCTAGACCATCTCTTTAGAAAACTGTCCAAACCCAGACATCTCTTAGCCAAGTGTCTTGGACAGACGCATTTCACGTCTGCAGAAAGACCGAAGATCATTAATTGAACTATTAGTGTCATTGAAACCTGTAGACACAGGATAAAACCTAGTCACAAGTCACTCATCCTGGTGCACTTTTCCAGCGAAACTCTATCAATCAATAGGTTTTACAGAGCACAAGGGCCAATGTAGTTGCCAAAAAGATAAAAACTAGAAAGAGCAGCACGGCAAACAAACACTCTCAATTGAGCAGTCATCTATAGCAAAAGACATTGAAACTAATAGTTATCATCATGTTTGGTGAAAACATCATGGGTAGATTTATAATATGTTACTTACTTCTAAACCAACCTTAAAATTATCATTCAACTAAAGAACACGACCTAGTTCCTAATTTAAGGTCTCCTTTAGCTTATTTGTAACTTGCCTCAAAATTTCACAATTAGGTCACATTACTAAGAATAGCAATTGAGCATACAAGTTGGTCAATCCAAAAGCCTAAAGATAATGCAATAACAACTGTAGGCATGTAATCATTAACACCATCAACTTTCGAGTTATCAATACCTTCAGTAAGCAAAATGACAAACAATGCATCGTTCATCGAGATGAATCACAATGCAAGCGAGACCCACACAAAAACATATGAAGCCAGAAGACTATTCAAAGAGATAGTACAGCCCGAAATCAGCACGCTGAATTTTGTCACAAAACAACCCAAGAAACATGATACAATTTCAAGCCTTAATTTTCCTAAAATGTTGAACCCAATTTCACACCCAATTTTTTCCACCTAAATAAGAACCTAGAAACACCCTCAAATGTGCCACTAAATCAGACAAAAGATTGAACCTTAAATCTAATTACCCTAATAGGTTTCATTGCTCTCTTTGATATAAACAATAAAGTCGAACACGCACCAATCCAAACAAACCCTGAAATGATTCGAAGTAGAAAACGTTAAAAGTTTAAAGATTCATGAGTTTTGGTATGCCTATATGAATTTGGACTTTTGCAGATTAAACCATATGATTCAAATCTGGTTCCTTAGTTTATATGAATGCTACTCATAATACCGAATAAAGTCAACGGTTAGAACACTGAAGTATAAGACTATAAATGGAGAAATGCTACATTAGTCAAAACAATAAGCACGCCAAGAGATTGTAGCATCCTCAAATCTAATCAACAGAGCAACTTTGGAGACATCATAATAAAAGTGCGACTGCAAAATTCTCTATTACGCAACATTAACAAATTGTATCAAATCCGTCAAGAAAAACAAACTATATAGCACGAAGGAGGCTCGCACATTCAAAAACAATCACAAGTATAGAAAAACACTACTTATTAACACGGCCATAAACTCGCCCTAAAATTTAAACACTCAAAACACTCTAAACACAAAATATTTCCTAAAAACAATTAAGATTATTATCTGTAAGCATATATGACCTAACATAAAACAGCACAACAAACCAAATAAAAACTTGACCGTACAAGTAAATAATACCCAAACCACCGCCACTAAAATATCGCTAAAGCATGAGCCGATCCCAAAAACCAGTTAATTGAGGACTCACCTTAAAACGAAACTCCCGACCGCGCATTTAAAGGCCTTAAACTTTGAGAAACCTTTTGCATGCGGCTCCAACACCAATAGGAACCTAGAAACGGATCCCTGAACGACCTCGTGGAATATCCGTATACGCGCGAAGCTTCAAACACTTAATATACCCAAAACCGAAATAGAAAAACAATAGATAGGATTAACGACAAGTGAACAGGATTGACTAGAGAATGAGAAAAAGAAACCATAGAAATGCGTGAATGAGAGGAGAGGTGGAAAAGTAGCATGATATGACTGTACAGTGAAGTAATCAAGCGATATACTTATTTAGGGTTTTATTTTATAGTCGTTTATTAAGAAAGAAGTATTCGATATTGATTGACATGATATTGCAGGTCCGCGGGGATTGCCTTTGTATTGTTCTATTCAGAGGGCTATTCTCCAGAATGACCGCTCATGCTTTCGCCCAAAAAACCCAACTTTTGTCAGATTTTTCCAATTTTTTTTGGCCTCTAAGATGGAAAGCTTGAAGAGAGTGTGATATATGATTTATATAGAAAATAATGAAATCCACACTTTAGCTCTCAAAAATTAATCCATTAATACGAGATTAAATCTTCGACAATAACTAATCAAGAATTGAATTAGAGCGTTAACGTGTGTTTTAGTCATATAATCGATTAAGAGTGAAGTTCCGTCCACCTCCTAAGTTTGTTCCCTTAAGTTACAAGTTTAATTAATCACTAGTTTAATGTAGATCATTGATACTATAATTCACCACAAAACCCTTCCTCTATGGTTTGTTGTTTAATAACGGAGAGTAATCAAAATGATTTGACGTCTTTATTCGCTTTTAGTTTCTAGCAAGTCCCATTCCCTATGGATACGAACTCTAATTCCCCTATACATTAGCTTGTATTGAGAGAGTTGGAGAATTATCTTAGGTTAGATGTTTTTAGAATGACGAAAACGTCTTCCCATCTATATTTCGAATGGATACCCCTACCCTTGGCATCAAGGTAGAACTGCATCTYCATAAAGTAAAGGCATCACYAGAACCATCAGAAACACAACATAACACGTATGGCTCCTTACCCCCTAGTTGGCTCTAAAKTTTAGCCATGTCACCTTGTATTGAGCGGTATTGTGAGAAGGAAATTCTATAATGTATCACATTCAACATAATACAAGTCTATAGAATAAAAAGAAAAATTATTTTCTTACTTGGCTCGACGATGCCGATATTGGACTAGAGCATAAACACACATCAAAACATGTTATCCACGATGGTTAAAAAGAAGAAATGATAAAGTTCAATATGGAAATACACCAGACAAATATTGTATGCGTTCGGAACAATGGTTTCTTTAAGTTAATATTTAGTGGCTCATATTTCTCTATGACAATATATAAAATAAACTACACTCAAATAGTAGACAAATCAAACGTCTACATCAAAGTAAAAATTAATAATCACGTAAAGAAAAATACATGCCACAATATAACCATCAATATATATGAGGGAAAATAAAATATAAATAAAACACTAAGGCACAATTTGAAGAGATTGTATAAGGGAGATAACTCAAGCTCCAAGTCAAGTAGAATGTGAAAACAAAATGACAAACAAAAAGAGAAAATAATGGTGTAAAAACAATGACATCATGAAAGTTTAAGTGAAAAATATTGGAGAAAATGAATAGTTTTAGGATGAAGGTTAAAGACTTTATGAATGCGAAAAAATGTCAAAAATACAGTAGCAATTCCATGTCGGBCAAGCCTTGYCAGCGTGCTTCCGCCGGTTCTTACAAAAAGAGTAACCAAACATTAGGAATACGAAATGAGATGAATATTGTTAGAAATGTGAAAAAAAATACACAAAGGATATGGAACATGAATGGACATAACAAATGTGATAATAAAAAGTATGACACTTGTCGTGTTTATGTTAAGCACTTTAGGTATGGATGGTTCAACCTCTAAGTATATATAAGCATAGATATAGATAGATG
>SNQN01014583.1:0-10227 GCA_008642245.1 Bassia scoparia | reverse complement strand
AACAACAACAACAACACATCAAACATCAACTTATCTTTTCTTAGAATTTACTGTTTTTCTTAGTTGTAGTTGACTTAGTAGCCAAGTATAGTTCAGCATAGATTAGTATTACCATAGTGTAGTTTATTAACCATGTATCTGTAGCTTGGTGCTTTTGTTTTCAATTGTGTGAACATAGAGGTAMTCATCCTTCTTTGTAATGCAATTTTAGTCAGACTTTATCGTTACTTTCTTATGGAAGGCTTTCGTATCTCTAATCAATCTTGTTTTTCCTGAGCTTCAGTTTAATTCCACACTAGGCTTAGTTTCCAATGTTCAATACCTTTTTAGCCTTTGCTTACGTAAGAGCCATTTTTACGTTAACGAGAGCAGTACTCAGATGGGCAACCCCCTACCAAACCAAAACCAATATTAGGTGGTTAACTTGTTGGTGAAGTGCAAAATCACCTCAACAMAACTATGAAAAAAATTTCATTTTAATTGGAGAGATTTTTGAGATAAATTTTGAAGTGTTTTCGGAGCATTTTTTTAGAGAAAATKTCGTTAGAGCTTCATTACAAATTCGAGTTGAGTGAAACGAAAACTAGGGTGTCTTATTTGTAGCCCAATTCACGTGAGTACATGTGAGGTTGGTGTAATTGTGCCCAAGTGGGCGAAGTAGTGCCCACTGCCCAAAACAATTGCCTTTTTTACCTTGATTTTCTTTTCATTTTTGTTCCGTAATGTCTGAAAAAAATCAAAATAAAATAGCTTGWGTTTTTATCTGATTGCACAGATGTTTCATGGTTCATTGAACCTAGGCTGCTTGGGGAGCAATACATGTGGTCCCTACCCRTTGTAATGTTTCGAAAGGTTTCATAATTGTTGTAGTAAGTCGCTTGGCAAACTACAAGATTTCCTCTGAGCTGCTCGGTTGAGAGATGGGTAAAGGCTTCCCTTCAACGCTATTGCACGCGAGTTGAACTTGGGATGGAGACTTCAAATGGCTAGGCTTGGCGCTTCAAGGCTCCTTAGCACCTGCAAGAAGGAGAATCGTCCTTTTTGGATTATCTCCCCTCTGATGCCTAAGTAAGTAAAGGAAGGAGGAAAGTAATACATGCAATTGAATGTAGAGSGAGGTTAGAGAGAGAAACTCTACACTTGCTTAAATGTGGGTAAATGTTCTCAAATGTATGAGTTAATGTGTGAAAAATGGGGTCTTTCATGGGTTATTTATAGGTATTTKCCTTGTCACATGAGAGCCTTGATGTGTGACACTTGTCACTATCATCACCGTCATTTTATCTATTTTGCTTGTTTAAGCAGTCTTATATACGTTGCCCTATCTGTTTCAACGAACTTGTCCGGTCAATAAGTCGCTTAACTTTTGACACATGTCAAGTTGGTACGTCGACACGTGGCTTAGGGACCATTTTCCACCTTGTAACTCACTGCCAAAGTCTGAATGCAGGAGACGTGGGCATTAAGTTCATGCCACATCATTTTTTCCCTCATATACTCCTCCATTTGCTTCATTTGGAGGGTATTTGATCTCGTCGGATCAGTGGACCAAATTCTTTCTGGACTTGAATGCCCTGTTTCAATGTAGTTTGATATTATATATAGTATAATATATTATTATATATATATTATAATATATATATATATAATATATATTATATAGTAATAGTATGATTTCAACCGTCTTCGTATTGAGCATTGATGTGATTCCTCAAGTCAGGCTGTAGGGTCGGGTTTAATAAGGCAAGCTACTTGGAAGTATGTTTGCTGGATATTATATGACGTACTGTTGCACGCGAAACAAGAAGGTGGTCTCATCTCTCTGCTCCCCAGATATTTAGTCTAGCAAAATATGTTGTTTGGACGTTTATTCATAGAATTTCTTTTATGCTACCACTTGAAAGCAAATGTGTTAAAACCATTAGGCTTAGCGCAGCTTAACGTATGTAATTGGTTGTGTGTATTTTTAGGTCGAGAAGATGCAGATGATCAGGATTAGGTGTACCTTCCTAGAAGGTTCCAACTCTTTATTCACTAATGCTTTTGCTTTTGCCCGCTCTTTGTAGTAGTTGGTCTTCGCCTGGCTATGTGTTGGTTACATGGGCATCCTTTTTGGCTTAGACTTTGGGGCTTTTTGCCCTTAGTGACTGTGTATTTTGCACGTTCTCTTTGAATATATTTTTACTTTACTTAAAAAATATGTAGTTTGATTAGTATGTGGAGATAACTTGCAACGGTTGTATGTATTTAAAGACTTGAGTATCTAGTCGTACCATACAAGAATTATGGGTAATATGACTTATACCTTTTTTAATGCTTTAATACTTCAAGATCATAATACCATGCATACGTTGTTCATATCTTTCCCCTTGTTGACTGCCATCCATTTGCTATTCACTAAATTGACGTGAATATTATGCTTCCCAAATTAAAAAAATTAAATTTTTAAACAAAAACCAACTTTTGCTTCTTTTCTCACATTCAACTTCAAACTATTAGTAGTATGCCATGCTAACTCCATTCTTCTTCTTCTGGTAATATATATATAATATAATATATATATATATATATAATATATATATATATATATATTATATATTATATAATATATTATATATTAATATATAATATATATTATATTATATATATATATATATATCTGTCTGTCTCTCTCCTCTCTCTCTCTCTCTCTCTCTATATATATAAATATATATATTATATAGTATAATAATTATGTATATATATATATATATACATATGAACACATTGCATGTATAACATATATATCACTTTGACATATGTGCGCATGAGCATCCACGGTATTCCCTCCTTCGCTTCAACCCTCGACGCAGTGCCTAATGAAGCCTACCAATTTGGTAAGCCCATGTGATCTCCACCTCACCTGAAGGTGCTTGTGATGAACTGAAGGTGGTTACAGATGCAATGAGCATGGGGAGATGCGATGATGAAAGTGACTTCGAGCCTCAAAATCGAAACTCGTCATCCTATTCATTTTGTGAAGAATGGAGACGATGATGATGGCGATGGAGGCATGGCGCGATGCGATGTGATGCTAGCTACTGGTGTATGGCGACGCTTTAGGCTATGCTAGTTACGATGTATTCGCTTCCTCTTATTTACCTTCGCTCTTTGCAAAGGAAAGGTTTCGATGCAAAATGATGTATGCACTTGAGTGTACATTCGTGCCTCCTCTGTGTCATTGGTGATGGATATCTGATAGCGATTTAATGTCTATTTAGAACCCTATATTTGCAGTACACAAATCGTATAGTAATAGGCAAATATAACAGTATCGTATCCACAGGGAACGTGATAATTATCTTAAGTCCAGTGTCAACTAATTAATCCTATGTGAAATTAAGAAAATAGAATCATAAGTGATTTGATTTGATTGTAACTATTAAACTAAAGGAAACTAAAATTAAACTATAAAATTAAGCTAACGAATTAATGAAATATGGAGAAGCTCTTAATATGAAAGATTTCTAGGACATCGAATCCACCACTAATAATAATGATTAATAGATTAATTTGAGTGAGCATGTAGATTTTTAGGTACCCTAAACTTCAAGCCGAAATACTCTAATTTTGAAAAGGTAATTGAAATCAAACAAATGACATACACCATCCTAACTAAAGCATGGACTATTAATTCTTCAATCACAAACCAATAAGCAGCATTGCATAACACATAGTTTTAACTACGAGAACAAAATATGTAAATTGATAACAATCTTAACCAATAATAATCCTGACAACGTAACATCAATCAATATGCAACAATTAACCCAACAATAATCTAAATAGTTATGCAATCATAAAACCAACATAATTAAATCAACAATTAATTTCATACTATTTAGGGTATCTTTTAAGCCTAGAATAATGAAATTAGCTACTCATAATTGAAGAGAAAATCACCCAAATATGAGAACCATGGATGAATTCGTTCGACACTCGATTCGGGGTTGCGGGCGCTATCTTCTGTTCTGCCCTTGCGTGGCACTGCTGCAGTAGGTGTTCGTTGCTGCCCTGCAACTGTGCTGCTGTGTGGCTCCTACATATGTGCAAGGGTGGTGTTATGTGGCTGCGTTGCTCCTCCGTCGTGTTTGCCCTCCTCTTTCCTTCTCTTTTTCTATTCTTTTCCTTCTCTCTGTTGCGTGTGAAGTACATATGTGTGATATGAATGTGGGCTTTCCCCCTTTTTTTCTTTTTTTCTGTGTGAGATGAGTATTTATACTCATCCATATTTGTTTCCAATCTTTGATAATACGGTCATTGATAGGAGCCCCCAAAATTTCGAATCTTTTCGGCATGTGAATTTGTTGCTGTGCTGAGTTGTTTCTTGCCCGATAATTCTTTTCTTCTATCTTCTTTTATCTTCTTGTTTCTTTATCCTTTTATGTCTTAGGCTCAACTCGTCTTGTCTTTAAATCAAACCTATAACACATAAAATTAAATTCGGTGATTCAGTAGATAAATAAAAAATAATAAGAGAAGTGCTAATATAATAATAAAATATCAATTCCTTAACAAATTATACGTTCAAATATAAAACAACAAAACACATCTAAATAAGCATAATTTGTACCCAAAACAAGCAATAAAGAGATATWAAATGTATATAAAATAGCCACTTATCAGTATCTTCGCGCAACAGGGTGACGTAGTGAAGCCTCAAGGTTCATGCGAACTCATACTTGTGCATTTGCACACATTTCTMCTCGCTATAATACTATTTGTATCAAGAATCTTGCGATGGTAATTCCTTATCGCATGCATTTGCGTCTCGCGAAGATGAATCATGCGAAGGATTTTGATTGTAAGCTCTAAGCTATAAATTTGCAGCTCCGTTCATCAAATTTTAATGAGGCATCAACGAAGCTACACTTGAGCATTTGCACCATTTTCTCTTCGCATGACTATTCTTTGTAACAAGAATCTCACGTTGGAATTTATTATCGCATGCATTTGCGTTTCATGAAGATGAAGCATGCGAAGGATTTTGATTGTAAGCTCTAAAGTGCGAGTTCGCACCTTCGTTTGCTTGGTTTGCGATGATGCTCTTTGCGAAGGAGGGAGATGCGACGCAAGATGATTATAAGAACTGATGTGTATGTTTGCACCTTTCTTTGTTCAATTTTTCAAGGGGGGTCGTCGACAAGGCTACACTTGTGCATTTGCACCAWTTTCTCTTCGCAAGGCCACTCTTCATAACAAGAATCTCATGTTGGAATTTGTTATCGCATGCATTTGAGTCTTGCAAAGATAAATCATGCAAAGAATTTTCATTATAAGCTCAGYGGTGTAAATTCGCACCTTTCTTTGTTCAATTTGCGATRAGTATAGCTTCGTGCATGTAAGTTATCACAGCAAGGTAGCATAGTTAAGCCTCATGATACTTCATCGGCAGCCTAACATTTGCTCCTCTTATTTACCTTCGCTCTTTGCGAAGGAGGATGCTACGAGGCAAGGTGATTAGAARAAAAAGCTTTGCGGCGTCGCGACTATTCTTGTTTTTAACATGGCTTTGATGTCGAAGACCATATTTCCTTTAATGTGCGAAGATAAGTGATGTCAAAGCATGTTCTTGCATAGTTGTATGTGTGTAGATGAATGATGTCAATGCTTCGTCGACAACCCAAACCTCCGATAATGTACTCATAGTTGACTTTGGCTTAGTTGACTTGTTTTTATAAATATATTTTACATGGTTTCATGTTCTTTCCTTTCTTTGTAAGTCACATGRTATCAAACATAAKGTAGTAGACTTGTTTCATAGGATCATGCATGACATGCATGGCAATTGGCAGGTAGGCATTGTCATTTTTCAACGGCTGACTTTGGCATTTAGTTGCTAGCCTCCATTTAAACTATTAATTAATACCGCAAATATCTTCGCACTTTTCCTTTATTTGCAACTTACTAATGTATTTAAAAATCTTAAACCTTTCGCCACGTTCCCTTTTAGATCAGTTTCCCTTGTACATTGATCCCCAAATTTAGAAACCATTTAGGCCTTGCGAAGTTCTCCTTTTGAACTGCACTTGCAATGGTATTTATTTTTTGTTGCACCTTCAATTCGATATCCTGTTAATTTAATAGAGTGCAATGACTTGATCGTTAAATATGTATAACTTTTGCATGACTTCCTTCAAGTGTGCGATCAAAATGCATTTAACACTGGAGTGTAAATCACAACTTCCTTGACCCTTCGTTGAAATTCATAAGCTTTGCGAAGGTATACACTTCAGAGAAAAGTTTTGATGGAAAAGTCAATTCAAACACTAGAGTGTGAAATCCGAACTCCTTTTCCCTTCCACAATTTCTAAGGTTTGCGTAGGATCGGAGTATTCTGGACGCTAAATTTGCGAAGAAAAAACATCACTTTACAATTGATGTGTAATTCGCAACTTCCTTCTGTCTTTGCACATAACACTTAGTACGAATAACCAGTTTAGTTTTGAAGAATTGATTAGCTAAGACCTAATAAGGGTGTTCAAGTCAATCAATTATACTATTGCCCTTAAACTTAGGGATTGATAGTATCCTCTTGTTCTTTGTAGATTTAAGAAGTATGCTAGTTACAGATGCCATGTGACTTTTGCCCTTCGCAGATATCACCTAAGTGACCTTTCAATAGAATGAGAACGATAATCCATTGCTAGTATGTAGAATTTTCCTTTTGCACAAGGGTCATTGACTCTTGCCCTTCGCAAGGATATGTACATTTGCCATTCAAAATGTCGTTTGACTCTTTCCTTTCACGAGTATAGATACATTTTCCCCTCGCAAATTCCATTTGACTCTTGCCCTTCGCAAGGATAGGGACATTTTCCTTTGAAAATGTCATTGACTCTTGCCCTTCGTGAAGAATAGGGACGTTTGCCTTCGTATATTTTTTTGTGGGACGCTGCCCTTGTCAATTTATGGACGTTTTCCCTTAGCAGCTTTGTGGGACTCTTGCCTTGGCGATTTTAGGGATGTTTGCCCTTCACATTTTTGTGGGACGCTTGCTCTTGGCGAAATTTTATGGGACGTTTTCCCTTTGCCATTTATGGTTGGAGCTATGCCCTTTCGCACATCAGTATTACGCGTTCCTGAAGGTGTGTTAAGGCCAAACCCTAATGCTTTGAATTAATAAATGTTATTTCTAAATATGTTTTGCCCCTGATATGTGAGCTCTATGATTTGTTTGGCAAAGCGAGAGCGTGCCCTACTTTCAGGAATAAGTCACGGTTGAATCCACCGCAACAATAAAGAATTTCATCTTCCCCACAACTTGGGAAAGAAGAACTATGAATGTCTTTCTCCCACTTTGCAAAGTAAAGGGCATATAGCAAGGGATTGCAGATTAGATTTGGTTTCTTGGTGGATGTGCCATGGATTTTACCTTCTCGAACCGCTTCTTGACAAGGTCAACCTCTTTCCTCAATTGTCTAGGACAATCGGTACCTTGTTAGAAGAGTTTTCTCCGCAAGAGCATCGCCGCGCACTTGCTCCAATGTGCAAAAATCCACACTTCCTTGATGAATGTGTTTAACACCTCTCTCCTCCCCCCCCCCCCCCTTCTCCAGAGTTGATGCATGCTGAGTAAGGGATGAAGTAGGATCTCTTGTAGAGTTGGCATTCTAATAGGAACGAACTAAGTATCGTAGTTTCTCAATACTCTAGCTCTTTGAAGGTCGACAGGTAAAATGGCAATTTTGTTTTCGGCGAACTTGATTTGTGGTACATTGTAAGAGGCGTATGGGCAGTTTTAGGTCTAAGTAGTGGCATTTCTGTCTTACTATGAAGCCAAAGACATCCTAGTAATCATCAACCAGCTTCAAACTGTTTCCCTAGTGAGGATCCATAAACATTGCCAGGTTCAAATTGTGGGAGGTCAACTTTGATAGTTTCTTTTGCGGGAAGGGTTGGTCTATCACAAATCCTCATTAGCTGACTTCAGTCATCGAGGGATGGTTTGAAAATAGTCCAAGGGTTTCCAGGGCTTCTTGGTGAGTGTTTGCCATTAGCACTTCGCATGGTTTTCTTCTTCCTACGAACACTTAGTTCTAAAGTACCTTCTTCCTGTATCCTTGCCCTCAACCAATTGGCTTATTGATGGTCAGATAACACTCTCGATGCTTCTAGTTGTTGATCTCCATAGATTGAACCTACCTTGCCATCGTTGCATAAAAACTTCTCAGCATTCAACAATTCAAGTGGCTATCACAGATTTTGACGGCCATTGAAAGTTAGTCGACAAGGTAATGTTGTAGCTGGCAAGTTTTTGGAACCACCAAAAACTACCTTCATGTGCCCTACACTTGTCTTTCATCTTTCCATTGGAGAGGCAAACTATAGTGCCAAACAGCATGACATGACCCTCAACCCAAACAATTATAGGATTATTTGCATGGAAAAAAGGCCATCATCATTGTACTTGAGCTTTTGAGGCCACTCAAAACTAATGATGTTAGAGGAACTCCCTRTGTCGATGAGTMTTCTGCGGACACTCTTGTGCGCGACCTTCATTTCTACTACGAAAGGATCATCGGGAGGGGTTTTTACCTCCCCAYGGTCTTTTTCGTAGATCAACATGTCGGGTCATGACTTTTTGATGGTTTAGCTTATAGTCCTTTTTGCCTTTGGCAGTCGGACGTACAACAACAAAACCTCCCGAGAACATGTGAACTATTCCAGAGTTAGAGTGTTCACTTATTAGGGCATCGTCATTGGTTGATGGCTTCTCCAGAAACCTCTTGATCAAGTGCTTCTTGACCTTCCCTTGGAATGTTAAGCGATTTAGTGCTCTTCGCAAGGGAAATAAATCATCTGTCACATGACCAACTTCCTTGTGGAACTTGCAATACTTAGACTGATCCCTAGATTCAAGGTCTGTTTTGATTGGTGGAGGGTCGTCAATGGGATCATCTTTGTCAATTTCCCTATATACTTGATAGAGATATTTGTTATACTCCACTCTTAGGTTGTAGCTTAACTTTCCTTTCTTTCGACCCTTCCTTTCTTTTCTGATTCATCTTCTTCTATATTACAAGTCTCAGACCTCTTTCGATCACTTTCGACACTTCWGTGACSTTGATTGTGTTTAGATTTTGCAGACGAAGGCACTACTCTTTCCTTTGTTCCATGAAYAGAGCATATCTCCTCTACATGAATAAAGGCCTCTGCCTCGTAAAGGATTTCATTTAAGTGTCAGCAATTTTTCCGAATCATATCAAATTTGAAAGAGCTATCGTCATRCAATCCACGATAGAAATTGTTTAGAAACACTTGGCCTATCAAGCCCGGAATTTGAAAGGTTTCATTGTTGAATCGCTTGACGTAGCTTCGCAAACCCTCATTGCGTCACTGTTGAATCGTTCCAAAGTGCATACTACTCTTCCTTTCTTGATGATTCGCCATAAAATGATGAGTAAAGACAATAACAAGTTCGAAAAYATTGTGAATAGAACCGGTTGGCAAACCACTTAACCATCTTTGTGCCATCCCTTTGACAGTGACARGGAAGTACCTACACTAAGTCGCATCATCGGCCAGGGTGGTTAACATGAGAAACTTGTACATGGCAAGGTGATCATCAGGATCGGTAGTGCCATCATATGCTTCAATGGATAGTAGCTTGATTTTCTGAGCTTGAGGTGCCATTAGAATGGAGGCAGAGAAAGGATTTTTATCGGTAAGGGAGAGCGCTTGCAATCTCCTCTCTATCCTTTGGGATGGAAACCCATGCCCTTGGTTCAAGTATGCACCACTTCGGTGATACTCCCCACTTCGGTGGAATCGAACCTCTGGCTCCTGATTCCTTGGATGAYGAATGGGTTGTCYGTAGTGCTTTGAGATCGAGGGACAATGATTTCTTAGAGAACGGTGGGAGGGATCCGTGCACAACGGGGTAGAACCCGCGAGGGAGTGTTCATTAACTTGGGTAGCTAGCTTAAGCTRCTCTACTTGCTTTCTTTCCAAGATCAGTCTAGCATCATGATTTCATTCCTTCATTATGTTGATGAGGGTTCGAACGTCCATGGAGGAAGCTTCTCAATCTACCTTCTCCCTCTCAATGAGTGTTCGAACATCCTCTGTCTCATTGTTTCTAGTCGAAAATTCAATTCATCTACATTATTGTCATCATCAAAACTATATGGTCCCTTGGTTCATTAGATTCATAAGGCAATTGTTATAGGTATAGGATTGTTGTGA
>SNQN01014581.1:0-10229 GCA_008642245.1 Bassia scoparia | reverse complement strand
GGTGTCACTGGAACACTTAGAATCCGTTTACTTCTAATTAAAAATAATTGAAAGTGAATTGTTTATGAGAGAATGAAATATTAGGTTAGAAATTGAATACATGACCTGAATGATGAATTGAAATAAATTGATATGAAAATAAAGCACAATATAAACACTGATCACAAGCTTAGCTAATGTTGAAACAAAAATATAATATATTCTCTATACTAAGCTGAAGTTGACTGACCCTTCTAAAGTATCGATTACATAATGTATTATAAATAACATCAACAGACAACTTTAAAATTATCTAGATAGTTCTATAAGATGAGAAAAGAAATTGTTGGTATTAGTATTATATAATAGATTACCATCAAAAGATAAGTAGTCCTTATGATTATTTTGTGTTCGGATTATCTTTTATATGTATTTTTCACACACTCACCGCTTTGATATGATGACTCGAGTTTTTAAAAAAAGAAATAAAAAGAGAAATAAACTATTGTCCAAAAAGAAATTGATGAATAATATTAATATAAAACTTATATTTAGGAATGAAAAATGTTGCAAATATAGACAAAAATACACATTAATAAACAAAAGAAGATAGAGTATTACTATTGATTGAAAAATCAATAACTAATTCTACTTGTACACAAATTTGTACAATCAAAAGTGATTTTTATTCTAAAATTAAAAATACTATAAATATGTTAATTAATTTTTTTTATTATTTATTCTTTCAATAAAAAGTGACTTACATCATGATATTCCCAATCTGAATTGTATGAAGTTCAATATTTTGGTTTATCAGGTAATAACCTTAAAATTTAATGGATATGACCAAAAAATAAACAATATATTTTTTAAAAATGACTTTCATTGACTTCGGTGGTCTTTTAAACTAAAGACCATCAAAGAATTTTCCGTTATTAGCTTCCAGTTATCTTGGATAAATATTTCTCTATATTTATGATAATTTTTATTAATTTTTTTATTTATTAAATATATTGATTAATAATATATTGACATTTGATATGAAACTTTAACTGGAACAGTTTAATATATTATATTATTATATTATAATTATTAATTATTATATTATTATTATTATTATTATTTATTATTATTATATTATTATTATATTATTATTATATATCATCGTTATTATCTTCATTATTGTTAATAACAAACTTAGTTAATAAATAATAGGTTGAACTAAATTGAAAATCATATATTAATGAAATGTTTGTCACTACTAAAATCTTCCTCGGGCGACGATTTTAGCGACGATAATCGGTCGCTAAACCCTATATGAATTGCGGCATGGATTTGGTTTCCCTCGCATGTGAAAAAAATTTAGCGACCGAATTTCGGTCGCTAATTTTTTTTTCAAAAAAAAAAACTTTTTTTACCATACGACACTCCCATACCTCCGAATTTCATCACTTCCAGGCTCAGTGTTCAGCTTCTGCCCTCTTCGTTTATCCTCAAACCCTCCTCACTCAACCCTCAACCCTCGTCACTACCCGGCGACCCTCCCCGGCGGCAACCTCACCGGGTCTCTCTCTCCTCTCACTCAAACCTTCCTCCACGCCCGGCGACATCCCCGCCTCTCTTCTCTTTCCTCTTCTTCTTTCTCATTCTCCCCTCTCTCGCTGCATTAGGCTACCACGCCGCACCACCGTGCGCGCCGCCGTCTCTCTCTTCTGCTGTCGTTGCTGCTAAGCCCCGCCGTCTCTCTCTCCACGCGTCGTTGCTGCTTGCGCCGCTGCAGTTGCTGCTGCCCAATTTTTGTAGGTTTTCGTTTACTGGCCTATGGTATAGTGGTATGGTTTCAATCCTTTTTTTCAATTTCTACAATTAGTTAATTTTAGGATTTATTCTAATTTTTTTTTTTCAAAATCAGAATTGGGGTTTTTTGTGCATTGAATTAAGCACGAATTTTGAGGATTTCCTGGTTTTTGGTAGTTATTCACAATCACTTAAGGTTCCCCATCCTTAAATACACTATTAATATTTTAGTTTAAATCTTGAATTTAATTGAGTGAATTATGAACTGAAATTTTGGTTTACTTATTGCAATTTAAGCTTGAAATTGATATTTAGTAAAGATATTTCAAACATAGTGTATTAGTATTAGTGTGATTAGTATGTATGTTATTATATTGTATTGTCATATATTATTATGTTTTAAGACTCGTTATTTTATGTATGTATTTAAAGACTGTTTATTGTATTTGTTTTACAATCTTCCATTATATGTATGTTATATATTTATGTATCTGTGTTTAAAACTGTATTTATGTATGTATGTTTTTAGTCAAACAATTTTGCACGTCAACTATTATTTATTATATTTCAAAATATCAAGATTAACAATTGATTAATCAATATTTATAGAGGGGACATATTGTTCAATCAAAGCATGCTTTAGGCTGTTAAAGAAACAAAGAATGCTTCATAAACAAGCACGATTATACTAACTACTTCAATAATTATGACAATACTTATATCGAGTGATAACATTAATTAATCGATAAGACGACGTGCATTTAGAATTAAAAATATGTACAGTTCAAAATAATAATGTTATAATTATTAATGGTTGTGGCTAAGAATGAATCTGACCTACAAAAGATTACTTAACTCTTCAAACCCACTAACAAAGAAAATTAATTGTGTAAACTAGGTATTTGCTCCAATCCCACATGTTGATAAGATAATTTGTGCATGAGAATATGTATATTTAATGAGTTGAACCAAAACTAATAATATGTAGAAGGAAAAAAAGTCTTCCTAACATCAATTAAGTATATATACTGTTAAAGTTATTGAACACATCATTTTGTAAACTATTTTAAAATCTGATTCTCTCATTCCATTCAAAAGTGTTTTTTTAAAAAGAAATATAAAAAAGAGTTTCATATTAGTGACTGTGCAAGCTTTATAATCAGCAAATTAACATGCATTAGTCATTATGATTCATTAAGTCGATAACAATTGTACATGAATGGCTTAAAAGCTATGTAATAGTGAAATATGTAGAAGTAGTTGAAAACCACAAAAAACGCAAAAGACCCTTCACCCAGAACCCGATAAGCATTTGTGTCTTAAACGTAGTCATAGACCTAGAAAGCTTAGTGGATAAATTTGACAATGATGAGGTTAAAAGCTGAATAATAGTTGAATATGTAGAAGTTAGGCTTGAATCCAAAAAACCCAAAATGACACTTTCACCCGAAATACGACTTGTCGTGTATAACGTAATACCAATCAACACCTACAACTTACAGAACTAATTTGACATGATCCGAGCTTTAAAAGCTTGTATTAGGTTGAATATGTAGAAGTTCAGGCTTGGAAAATCCCAAAAAAAAACGCCCAAAATGAACCTTCTTACGCAACCCGAAGTCGATTTGTATGTGTTCTTAACGTACCAATCAACACCTAGAAAGCTTAAAGTGGATAAATTTGCATGAATGAGGTTAAAATGCTTGTAAATTAGGTTGAATATGTAGACATTAGGCTTAAAACCCCAAAAAACGCCAAAATGACCCTTTCAGCCGCCGAAATTACGATCTTGTCGTGTTTATAACGTAATCCATAAACCTAGAAGCTTAAGTGACTAAAATTTGCGATGATCAGCCTTTAAAAGCTTGTAATAGGGAATACTAGATGTTAGACTGAAAAACCCAAAAACTGCCAAAGCTGAGCGTGTTCACCACCCGAAATTCGACTTGCCGTGTCCTTACGTATTCCCAATCAACACTATGAAAGTTTGAGTGGATAAAATTTGACAGAATGGCTTTTAAATAACTTGTAATAGGTTGAATATGAGAAGTAGGCTTGAAAACCAAAAAACGCCAAATTGACCCTTTCACGCCCCCGAATTGGATTTGACGTGTGTTAATGTTCATATTTGTTTTTATTCTAATTGTGTCAACTAACCTATAAATTGCAGGAAAATATACTCGGAACCATCTTCTGAGTCACACTAGTGGAACACCACCGGTCCCAACGGTTGTTTTCTTTGAGACGGATCGGTGGGTTCAAAAGGGAAGTTTATGAGTTCGGCAAAATGAAGCTTCTTCTCTTTTTGAGAAAAGCTCGCGTCGACATGCGGATCAGACTTTCTCCATCGGGTTTTCGCGCAGCTTACAAATCGACTGATGATTGGCTGCGAGCTAAGGCGGAGTTTAGCGGAGAGAGAGCCGCCAGCGGAACGAGGAGCAACGTGCTAGCCGAGACTGAGCCAGCCGGGATGAGGAGAACGTCGTCTAGGCCGACGCAGCTGAGCCAGCGGGACGAGGAAGCAACCGCCGTCAAGCGGAGAAGGAGTAAAGCAGCAGGAATGCTATATGTGCAGATTGAGGCGCAGATGGACGCATTTCATGAGGCAGTTCGGCGACGCCCCTTTTCCCCGGACCCTTCGCATTATCTACTTCTGACTGTCGAAACGATCGCACAGACGCGTTCTGGTGCTTTGTACGGGAGCTCGTACGTAAGTTGCATTAGTTGATTTGGATTTATTTTCTCGTACTTTTGTATTCGTGTTACATTTTCACTTAAATTTTAGAAAAGCTAATACTTGAGTTATCTTCATGTAATGGCACTTGTTTAATATATGAAAAACTCTATTTTTGTATATTTATTATGTGGTTTGTTATCATTTAATTTTTCATTTATTAATTTCATGAACACCAGTATCTCATTGAATCTAATATGGGGCCGGCAACATAGGACTTTTCTAAAGTGTAAGTAAAAATTTGTGTATGAATTATTGTTCGTGTAATTTTAAATTATTTKTTAAAATTTTAAATTGTTTGTGCTAAAAGTCTAAAATCCCCAAAATTAGTTTTTTTTATTGATCCTTGGTTTTCTATAAAAGATGTTCAATTCTGTAGATCGGTTTTCAAATTTAAAGGGAAAAAAAACTGATGACAAATTCGAAAATAAGATGAGAAAAATAATGAAAAATACATTTATAACAATGTTTGGTTATAACCACAAACATTTGTGGTCATGTCCAAATATTTCAGGAAAGGGCTAAAATTAATTTGACTTTCAATGAGTTTGGTGGTCTTTTATAATTACGACCACCAAAGAAACATCCGCTAATAACTCATGAGCGACAAAAGTGAGTTACTGGGAAGTTGGTTGTGAAACGGAAGGAGTATTAGGGGTGTTAGCTGGAGCTGCCTTCTTTAACATAGATGACAATGGCGGCAAAGTAGTCTTTGGCAAAGTTGGAGTCGCTGGCATTGTAGGCAAAAGGTTGCTCGAAATCGGTGTCGTAGATGCTTGTCCTAGATTTGGAACTGATGGCGGCATCAACGGATTGCTCAGGTTTGGTAGACCATTCCCAGGAAGAGATTGCAGGAGGCGCCTCGCAGCAAAGCTCATTTCCATGTTTGAGACCGAAAGAGCAAGAATCATGAGGAACACGAAGCAGTTTCTTGAATTTGCCATTTTAATTTTTGTGGAGTACAGTTGTAGTGTTTGTGTATTAAACTATTAAACTGGGATGGTTAGGTTGTTGTTTGCTTTGTGTTTGAATTTGCAATGACATTCTCGTTATTATTGTTGGGTTTTTATAGTAAAAATTAGCAAGGTTAAACTATGTTATTTTGGTGAATGATGAGATGTGGTTAGTCTAAATGTAGGTAACTTAATTATTTTGCATGGTTAGTTTACTTTCTTTCATGACTTGAAATTTTCTTTTTGGGAGGAATGAGTTGTTTACGTTGATGCGTTTAATTTCTATTTTCGTCATGACTAATTACTTAATTAGTCACCATTATCATGTACAATAAGAGTAAGGTTTGAATCTATGTTGGGATTACTTTGCATTGTCGAGTAAGGGCAGACAATAACAAGAAGTTACATACTATTCCTGCAATGCATACTACATACTCCGTACTACCGATGATTTTATAACGGTAATCTGAAAATATCTACCACTACGGATTAATATGAGCCACTAYTTTTAATTTCTTTTAACTTTTTTCTTCAAAAATGTCAATATTTCATTTTGAATTGAGGTTGTCTAATATTAATTTTTTAAATAAGGAAAATTTAATTTATAATTATAATTATCATGTATATAATTGTTATTTATGTTTTCATTTAATTTCTTTGACTTCATTCTTTAATTTTAATTAGAATTGCTATTTATTAAAAACGAATGGAAGGTTGTTGATCACGAATATGAGTGTGATTATTGTGATTATTGTCGTAATACACTATGGCAAGATATTGTTGAGCATCTTGTTAAAATAAAAAAAGATATTGTTAAGCATCTTTTCATTTGTTTGCCTGATGACGAGTGCTCGACAAGATTCAGTTCATTTGTTGTAGTACATTGACTTTTACCTAATTCTCTCTCCTCTTTTAATTTTAATCTTCATTAACATAATACATTGAGTTTTATTTGTTTTGTTTCTGGTTTCCAAATATGTAAATCCTCTTATTTTCAATAGTCCTTGCCTTATCGCCATTGTTTTAATTGTTGTTATCAATGCTAACAAACTCTTTTGTTGTGATAAGCGATTCGTTTGGAAGCAAAGCTTTTGATACTCRAACCTTTATTTTCACTTGTTTTGATAGCGATATAGGATAAGTGAATTTGTATATATTCGAGTTTTAATTCTTGTACATATTATTCTTAATTTTTGTGCATATGACTCTTTTGATTGCTTAAACATGGATCGAAATTTGCTTGATGAGGTTTCCCGAAGGTACTCAAGAGGGGGTGGGTGGGGGGTGAATTGAGTGCCTATTAAATTTTTTCGATTATATACTATTTTTGCAGAGTAGACAAGATGGACTGGTCTCGCAGCGGAATAAGTATTGAACAGTACGTAGAACGATATCGAGCAATAATAATAAGGAAAAATTGCCAACAATTACCCACTTTTTTCCATTTTTGATAAACTACCAGATTGTTTTTTATTGAAACAACTACCCATATTTTCAATTTTTTTTTTTTTTGCGAATCAACTACCCACTTTTTGGATTTTGGCCACTCAAGCCTTATTAACACCCAACCACCCAACGTGGTATCCTAATTGCAAAATCACCTAACTTTGTTGTTTCCCACCTCTAAAACCACCCAACACCCACCAAAACAACTCAACCACCAAAACTCGTCACACTTAGTTTTTAGCCTTTTCTCATCTATCTATCTGTTTTCTGACATGGTTCTTCATAAAAGTTGTAGATCTTGGAAAATACATGAAATTAGGCTCAAGAATCACGTGATTTGGAGTTGTTTTCAAGTAGTTATGCCTTCCGCAAGTTCAAATTCTGAAGTGGGTAGTGATTCGCAAACAAAACATAAAAAGGCGGGTAGTTGTTTAATAAAAACAATTCTGGATAGTTGTTTTCAAATGTGACAAAAAAGTGGGTATTGTTGCAATTTTCCTAATAATAAAGATACACAAATTTAACGAGGTTCCAACTCTAGGCTACGTCCTCCTACCCTAGTTACTTTTATAAATTATACTCCGAAATAATCAAAGAAACCCTCACTCACAATGTATGTGAACTCACACACACACACAATGTCACCCCATACTCAACCAAGTATGCTAATTCGCACTTGAACTCACAAGCACTCGCAACTGAACTCACAATTGCTACCAACACCAAACCCTTCGTTGGTGATTTAATACAACACAATCTCTCTAAATTACTCACTTTATGAGTTTACAAGAATATATGAACGCTCAAATCTTTTGTGGCACTCGTGTGTATGAATTGTACTTGCTTGATCTTATGCTTAAGACTTTTCTCTTTCTTTCTTTCTCTCAAAATAAACTTTTTAAGAACGTGGAGAGAAGTAATTTCGTGAGTCTAAATGCATGGATTTTATAGCCAAGGCCTAGCATTACTAGTGATGCAACCTAGAATATATAGGAGATAAATAAAGATTATATATCCCTATATATATTTTAGGAAAGTCCATAAGATATTATTACATACAAGATGATATATATAATATTTATGTTATTTAATTGCATCTCAAGTATTACCATATATCCCAACGAAAATATATATCACCAGATCATCTTTGATGTTTCCATAAAACCGTTTTAAGAAAAAATTTCCAAAAAACCTTTTTAAGAAAACTTTCCAAAAATCTTTCTTGCTCGACAAGAATGATCCGGTTGTGGAACAAGTACAACTGTTCTCCCAACTGGTAGGGTCAAAGTCAACCAACGAACTGGTTTAGTTGCCTTCAACTCTAAAGAGAGAAAGTTTAAAGCCCAATGCCTTCACCAATAATACAAGCACTCAACAAACACATTATGCACTTATACAACAAGAAGACTTATTTCTAATCCTAGAACTAATCTTCATTGTCTTCAACTTCTCGAAACTTCCTTGATCTTCATACTAAGCTTGATCTTCTCGAGTTTCCTCGAAGGACATTCTGCTTCAATAGTTGGAATTCCTGTATGCCAACACATATAGCATTTGCACAATGTAACTTGTTAGCATACATGTCATTATCTTTCAAGTAACTAAGAACAGTATATCAGCTGTTTAGACCAGCTGTATTCATCAAACCAATGTACATGTTCTTGCAACTGTTTGTCATCACTCAAATCACTACCGAACTTGTACTAATCTATGTGGATCAGTTCAAGTGGTCTACTTGTACCTGTTCAAGTGGATCAATTCAAGTGGTCTACTTGTACCTGTTATATTCATCGTCCATTCTGTTGTGGAGTTCTTGGAGCTGAAAAGTTGTGACTTYCWCCATTGTCCCTACAGTAGTTAGTAAAGCTTGCATTCTCAAATTCAGTACCATGATCAGATCTTACCGCAACCAGCGAACAGTTCAACTGGTTCTGCAACTATTTTACTAACACCTCGAACTCCTCAAAGGTCTCATCTTTGCAAGACAAGAATAAAGTCCAAGTGTACCTAGAATAGTCATCAACTATAACACATACATACCTGTGTCCGCTCCTGCTCTGCACGCGCATAGGACCACACAAATCTATGTGGATCAGTTCAAGTGGTCTACTTGTACTGATCTCTCTCTTTYGCTTAAAAGATGATTTGGCATGCTTTCCTTTGGCACACTCTGAACACACTCTATCCACCAAATACTTAATGTCTAGCAAGCCAAACACTAAGTCATGGGTTTTGAGTTTGTTTAGAAGTGTAAGACTAGCATGCCCAAACCTTTTATGCCATAGCCACTGTTCTTTTCAGCGACTGCACTCAAACAAATGGATGAGTCCTTGGGGATTTGATTAAAGTATGTGATGTAAACATCCTCAAACRTGGTTCCTTGGCAGACCAGTTCATCTGTTTGAGTGTTAACTATGTGACAAAGATCAGCTTGAAACTCGACTCTATTGCCTTTGTCACACGGTTGAGATATGCTCAAGAGATTATGCTGCAAGCCCTCAACATAATAGACATCATCAATATCTTGGGAAAGTGACTTACCAACCTTACCTAGGCCAACAATAGTACCCTTACTGTTGTCTCCAAATGTGACTCTTCCCCCATCATAGGCTGCAAGTGAGAGAAACTGTTCTTTATGTCCTGACATGTGTCTTGAGCCGCCACTGTCCAAATACCAATAGGTATCTCCTTTRACTTTAGCCTGCAAAAGCAAATCAAACGTTAGGTTTGGGAACCCAATTAGGATTAGGTCCCAATTCATCACCACTGGTTTTCTTTCTGTCCTTCCTAACCCAAACCATCTTAACAAGTTTARTGTTCTTGCTTTTGCTTCTCCTCTTATGAATACATTCATCAATTTTGTGTCCACCCTTACCATAGAAATTACACACGTGCATATCTTTGGCAGACACATATTTACCTTTCTTATATTCCTGAATCCATGTAGTGTCTTTGGGTGACCACTTAGAATTGTTCCTCCTAGCAGTATACCCTAGACCAGTACGACTACTGTTTCCCTTAACAGACACTATATGATCTAGATTACTATGGGCAGTCAGTAGTTTGTCAACATGATTTTGACTCTTTTCAAGCTCTTTGTCTCTGGTTTCAAGCATTTTCAATAAAAGCACATTCCGTTCATCCATAGATTTAAAATCAATTTTCAATTTTTCAAAATCCATTTCAAGGCTTGAAATCGCAGACTCATTATTCACATTAACAAAACTGTCTTTCTTACCCTTCTTCAACTCATGAATTTCACAAACTAGATCACATATTTGTCCTTCATACTCATCAATCATTTGACTAATTTCTGGATC
>SNQN01014577.1:0-10233 GCA_008642245.1 Bassia scoparia | reverse complement strand
TCGAAACAAACGCGAGACGCGGTATGTTTCATCACGGATTACTCATTTGGGGAGACACATTTTCAGGTGTCTACAGTTATGAGGACTCTTGCTGTTCCGAATTAATTTCTTTCTTAATAATTCTTTTATTTGTTCATCAAATTCTTGGATATCCTGATAGGTATAAACCATCTGCCTTACCCTAATTATCTTTTTGGGATCTATTAATTCTATTTTAGCTTTTGCTTTATCTCTTTCCCAATAYTCTAAAGGGTTTGTCAAATATAAATCCTTGCATAGTTTTTCTTGTTGTTTAATTATTTCATTTTGAGTCACCTCTTCATCTTCAGAAATTCTCAACGCTACTTCTCTTTGTGTAGGAGTTACCCTATCACCACGCTAGCTGCGCTTAAATTCCATATTTTGATGAGTAAAWGCTCTTGGCATTTTATCTACTGGGACTGCATGACCATAATAGTAAATATTATTTGATTAACAGTCTGTGTGCATGGGGAATATAATCTTTGAAAATTATTTCCAATAATCATATCAAGAGAAGGTTGATCAGTTGCCCATAATACAGGAATTGTACATGTTATGTTTCCGATTTCTATTGGTAAATTTTCAATTATTTCGCTATGAAACATTACACTATTGTCAGCAATTCTTACCTTCATAGGTTTCTCGGCTTTCTTCCATAGATATTCAGGAAATAATGTTCTCTTTCCAAAACATAATGAACATCCACTATCAAGATATGCATATAATTCATATTTATTATAATCTTCTAAACATATCTTAATTGGAATGAAAATGCTATTCACATTAGTACCTGTGATTTCAAGACATTTTTCCATTCTTAAGTTTTCTTCTTCATAGACTGGTTCGCTAATTGTTTTTGTCATATAGCCTACCACCTTCCTTTTTTCACGGTTTTCTCCTAAATTTATAGAAGAAGTTGAAGCAACATCAATGCTAGTCTGAAGTTCTCTAATCTCTAGACTCTCATTTTTCTTCCTTCCTTTAACTCTCATTTTATCCCTTTCAATATTCTCTAATCTATAGAGGTGCAAGTTATCGATGCTACTCTAGCATCTGCTGAGATATTATTTTATTATCTTTAGTTTTATTAATCTTCGAAATTCTTTCTCTTGTCTTTAAAAACTTCTGCTTTGTCTTTTCTATTTTATAGATTTTCCTATTCAATATTAGTTCTAGCTTAGACTCCGCTGAGCTTGGAATGGATTCATTCATGGTTTATTCCCATAATCCTCTTCATCAATATCAATTTTATCATCTTATTGGCACTGTCGGGTTCATTACGTTTCAACCATTCTCTTTAATTTTATTTGTTAGGGTCAACCTTATTGTCTATATTTCTTTTATCCCCCTTCAATAACATTTCCTGACTTCAATTAACCTTTTACCTGTTTGATTCACCGTGTTGTTAATTTATATATACTTCTCCATCGAGTTGGATAGGTCTTGTTCCTGCATGCATTTCATTCCTCAGTTAATACATTTTAAATACCCAAGAATTTTGATATATCATGTCTCCAGCTATCTAATAACGTTTCACAAATATAACTTACCGTTCTTGCTAAGACTACAATACTCACTGATTTCTGTGTTTAAAACTTTTGTGCCTGTATCACAAACAAGCTTAAACATTTATATCTTTACCGAAATCTTGTAATGGATTTATATAACTTGAACAACTCCATAAAGATATAGTTATAAATCTTTTCTTTTCCTTTTTCGCTTCTTTTATCGTTATGTGCTTCTTGAATTTTCCCAATTAATATATTAATTAAAGTGCTTTTTCCTCACAATCTCTCGATAACAATACTTTCTCTCATTCTTCGCAAACATATTGCTTTTTAATTGACATAGTAAGTTTTAAATATTTATCTTTGTATATTAGGAAATCAAATCTTATGTTGTTCATTTCCAATCTCGTCTAATCATATTCAACCTATTTAGTGACCATTATTTATCTCCTCTTCGGTTGCACAATTGTTCCGACCAAGTTGATACTCTATCACATATCGAACTCGATTATATTCTCGTACTCATGACGAGCACTATCTACAATTTCTATTCTCGCTATCTCCTCATGATTTACAACTCTTGATTTCTTGTAATCTAGTGTCTAGCTTCATTTCTCTTAATGTTAACGGTAATCCCAACTTCTTAGGTTTTCATAATTGAGTTCTTTTCATGTCTATTGGTAACCTATTTCTCCGCTGACCACACTTACATTTCTTTCTTTTCAGGGAAAATTTATGAGCCTTTCTAAAGAATCTAGTTAGGTCTTTTTAATTTCGCCTGCTAATTATATTTTATATGCTCACTATTTTACGAATTTCTTTTTATAAATTTTTCTTTTTGTAGGATAATTCTTTTAAAACATATTGCTTGGTATATCAACAAGTTAAAATTGTCTTCAACTTGATGAGTTCTTCATACTTCTCCGGCATTTCTTTTCATCCAATTTCTTAGAAACTTATTCTTTTTCCTATGTGTCATTAGTTCCATTAATATATCTCCATTCTATATATCTCACTTATTTCTTCATTAATTGACTTGACATTATAATCAAAGAAATACCTAATGTGTTGTTTCAACCAATTTTATATAAAACGTCTCAATTCCTTATATAGGCTCAACGAATTTTAAATACAAATGTTAAATTACTTAGTTTTCTCTAATATTGCTATTTTCGTTATCATTTGGTCTATGACCAATGAATTCTTTATGTCTTGAAACATAATGATGAACATAGCGTTGGTAATTCCATTTGTTTTAATCTTACTTTAGTTTCTTCAGATATAGCTTCTACCAAATGTTACATCCATCAAAACTATGTTCAATATAATTTGGAAGTTTTCTTAGGTCTAATCGTATTTAGGTTAACACATCTGCTCATACTCTTTTTCTTCTAAGATTTCAGTTATCTTTTCATTCAATTTAATATCCTTATTTTAACTTATTTTTTTAGTTCAAGAGTGACTTCTTCCTTTTTAATAGTCTCATTAGTCTATTTAACTCAAATCGAGAGTTCTTCCTGACACGTACCTTGACTGAGACAACGACTCACCTCATATCTGTGTCGTTGGATTGATTATTCATATAATTTTCTATTCTTCGTCTGATCAATCTTTGACTTCATTTTAATTATATCTTATTGCTTTTGGATTGTTAATTTTCTTATTTCTTTCATTAGACATATATATATCTAATTATTACTTATTCCATTTGTTCATACAAATCTTTCTTCTATTGACGCGTAGTTTGCTTCTTGTTCCTCATTGTCTAGATACCATTTTTCAGCGATTATCCATTATTTGTTAACTCTTTGAATTTTCTTCATTATCGAATTTTCTTGTAATATCTCATTCAATATTAGTGAGTTCTTGGCATATTTCTACGTGCCAGTAGTAGAAAATCTACTGTAAAATTCTTATTTTCGTTCTATTGAAAAGGATACTATATTTAAAGGACGGTCTTTTATCTCTCGTTATATTGGTGGTCTTTAGTGTCTAATCTCGTTAGTACATATCTTTAAGCTTCTTCTACTTCCTTTTTGAGGTCTTGTGTCTCCTTTTAAATTTCGTCTCTAATAGCATGACTCGTGTGGTCAATTGTAATAAGACGTGTTTCAATACCCTTTATGTCTATTTTAATTTCAGTTAAAATGTCTACTATATAATTAAGGACTGCACCAAAGTGATTACTGTCTTTTGGTAAATGATGTAGATGAGGGACTTATGGTTAACTGCAACCTATTGGTGCTTTATTAATTTTATCTAGGTTTAAATTACTACTTATTATTATTTAGGTAATTAAAATATTTAATTATGATTAATGCAATAACCGGGCTCTGATACCAAGACARACARGATCACTAAAAATTTAAACACGCGGATAAAACCARATTACAAAAATAAATATTTTTGACTAAGTTTACTTGTTTATTAGGACAAAGGGTAAAGTATGCAAAATAGTAAAACTAAGGGGGGTATAAATGTAAATATTATGGGTGGGAGTGACCACCCTTATCCCTACACTATGTAGGATTAATACTTTCCCCATATAGTATAATATCTACTATCCACTATATACTATAAGTACATTAAAACTAGGGACGTCAAAAGTTGACCTGAACTGCTAACATGATCGGTCTAATCTGCTAACACGACCTGAACCTAACCTGAAATTAGTGGGTTTGGGTTGAGATTTTCGACCTGAATGTTTAAATGGGTCGACTTGAACCTAACCTGCAGTTAAATGGGTTTGGTTCRGGTTGAAAAGTCCAACCTCAAATGACCTGCCACTTCATTCTATGATAAAATGAAAAAACATGGTTTGTAAGATTATTAATTATTAGTTTTGTTGGTTTTTTTTTTTTAACTTGGTTTGTAACTTGGAAGACTAAGTAGTACTGGTGTTGGTATGTTTGAATACTTTGGTTTAAGTTCTTTTAGATATATTATGAAAGATTTCTTTTCATATATTTACCTATGTTCACAACAAGAAAACTGGTTTCGGCTGACCACGTTTACCTATCGGTCGGTAATAGGGGTCACCGACCGATTTTTCGGTCGGTAACAGTTGTCGAAATAACCATCGTTCGGTAATTAAAGGATCACCGACCAAAAATCGATCGGTGAGGTATTACCGACCGATTACCGACTATTTTACACGACCAACAATTTAGAGGGAAAAAGGGCTCACCGACCGAAAAATCGATCGATATTACCGATCGATTACATTTTGGTCAATATTACCGATCGAAATTTACCGACCGAAATTACGGTCGGTAAAAGCTTTTTCCTCCAATTTGAAATTTTAGTAGTGGTTAATAGATCACAAATTAGGTCAACCTGTTTTTAGCAGGTTCGCTTAGGTTTCATAATTCTGACCTGCTAAATTAACAAGTTAGGTTCGGGTTAGGTTTGGTTGACTTGTGAACCTGTTGACCGAACCTGTTAATGATCCGACTTGATTTGTTTGACATCCCTAATTAAAACTCCTACCTATAAATCCACTTGACACCTCCTCACTCACCCTGCCTCATATGCAATTTCTTTTCATCTCATGATTCCATATTATAATCTTTTTGATTTTTCTTTTACAACATAAGTTACATACTTTTGAACTTCTTTATTTTGTTTCATTGTTTATCCTTTACTAAGCAATTTATCTATACATATCTATGCTTATCTATACTTAAGGTTGAACTATTCATATCTAAACGCAACAAGTGAAATATGATCCACTAAATATTAACTTAGAGAAATCATTGTTGTCCAAACGCATGCAATATTTGTCTGGTAGGTCTATTTCCATCTTAAACTTTATCTTATTTTTTTTTAAGTATCGTGGATAACCTGTTTCGATGTGTGTTTATGTTTTACTTCAATTACGGACATCATCGGGTCAAGAAGACTGGTTGCTCATTATTTTGCAACCTCAATTACCTTTTAATAAAGAAAAAGTAGAGATTATAAACTATATGCTTATGCCTAGTCAGCCTCCTCTTCCTTATTGATGTGAAAATATTGTTTTTGCCATATTCCTTCAAAACCCTAGGCCTGATTGGTTCCATAACTACTTTTACAAGGAGTTATGGSACTTGGTCAAAGGGGATCTRTTTGATATTGTGCCAAAAGTCTTTGCTACCCTTGAGATGCCAACTAAGGCAAATGAAACTTTCATTGCTCTAATCTCAAAGGAGTTAAGATCCTCTAGAGTTGCATTTTTGGAAGAGTGAGGGTTATGAATGCTTTTGTTTTTTATATTTTACTTTTATTTTTTATAGGTAAATTCTTATAGACCAATATCAACCATTATTTTTATTAAAATGGTGTGGATTTATTGAAATCTACCCTTAGAGTTCAAATGAAATCTAGAGGATCCCAAGATAGAGTTCCTGATTTCATTAAGCAATTCAGCCAATATGCTTATGCACAATGCTGTAGGTTGTAACCAAAATCCTAGCTTTCAGATTGAAACCCTACTTAATGATAGAAAATATCCAAACAGATTAGTTTCCTACTAGAGAGGGCAAAACAAATATTCTTGTTTGTTTGAGAGATCTTCCATTCAATGCATTATAGAAAAAGGGCTAAGGGGTTGGTTGCAATAAAAGGGAAATTCCATTTGGTAGGCACTAGTTTTAGCAAAATCCCTTTGGTAGGTACAAGTTTTGCTATGGTGTCTCAACCGTAAGTAAAATAAGGAAATATTCGTTAAACCTCCTCCCCACCCACTGTACTCTCCTCCACCACCACAACTGTGGTCTTGCCCCACTCTACTCCTCCACCCACGACCCTATCTCCCTAATTTATTCAAAAAAAATTTCAATTTCAATCCATTGAATCGAATATATGAATAAGTTGCTGCAAAGAGAGTGAGATTCCTTTTTTAGAGGTAGAACAATTTGGTGAAAACCTGTAGAGAAGACAAATCTGGAATAATGGTGGTGAGTTGTTCGATTAATGTTTGCACATTGTTCGATTAATTGCTATTTTCATATAATCCACATATTTATCCAGAATTTTTACCTGATTCAGATTATTTGATTTACCAAGAACCCATCTTATTAAATTTTGAAAAATTTGTGAATTGAATGTTTGTTCTTCATGCTTTGTCGTGAAAAGGTTGATATGTTTGTTCTTCTTGCTTTGTCATAAAAGGGTAGTCAAGACTAATTTTTAAAAACTTAAAATCATTTGTTCGACTTAAATTTCGAAAATGAGTGAATTTGGTTTACTGGGTATATTTTTAATTAAAGGAAAAAAAATAATAACGATGAAGTTTGCATGAATATTTGAAAAACGTGAGGGAAATAGGTCGTGGGTGAGGAGTAGTGTGCTGCATACCAACATTAGCTGTAGTGTGGAGGAGGAGTAGAGTGGGTAGGGGAGGAGATTTTAGTGAAAAATCCTTAGGGTTTTTTGCAGAACAAACCTTTTAAACCAACAAATTGCAAAAACAAACCTTTAAAACGTTTTTTGTCAAATGAAACCTAAAACAAAAAAATTTGCAAATTAAAAACCGCTGACGTCATCGAGGGTTTGACCCAATTTTTCTCGTTTGACTCATTATTTGCCACCCTTTTTTTCACTACACTCTTATCCCTTCCCTTCAAATCAGTTTCCCCTTCTCTTCCTCATCTGATCACTTCTTCAACCTATTTCTTCCTCATTCTGAATTTTTTCCCTAAGTCAAAACCCTTGGACAAAACATAATACATCCAAAATCAATTCAAGTCTCATACTACTACGTATATTCTGAGCATAATTTTAAGAGAAAATAAAAATAAAAGTGTAGCTAGAAAGGCTGTATGAATGCCAAGCTTGCCACCATACCCGTTGTATTCCCCAACTCGCGCCACCATACCCGTTGTTATGCCCCAGCCTCGCCACCATACCCGTTGTATGCCCCTGCTCGCTCGACCTGATTCACCATCTTTTCGAGGTACTCCCTGACAACCTCCTTCGCCGTGTCCGCTTAGAGGAAGCACCCCAAACTTTCGAACCAAAAAACCCACGAAATCCCCAAATTTTTGACCCAATTAAACCCTAATTKTCGACCCCTAAAKCTCACCCCAAAACCCWGAGTTTTTGTGTTAAAAACGAAAATTTGAAAATGAAAGTGAAAATTTGGGTGATTTTAGTGAGTTTTTGATGAAAATTTCGTGACTTTTGGGGGTTTTGTGAGTGAAATTGTGAGGGAAATGGAGTGTTTGAGTGAGTGAGGATGAGAGTGGGAGGAGAAAGAATGGTGGTGTGGAGATTGATGGTCGATGTGGTGGTGCTGCAATGTTATTGGCACACGAAAAATGGTGGTGGCGCATGGTGCTAGTGGTGGTGGATGGTGGATGGGGTTGTTGARAGGAGAGAGAAGAAAGATTGGAGGGAAATTKAAGGAAGATGRGTAGAGAATTGAAGGAAGATGGGTGGAGATAGGAAATGGGAGGTGGATTTAGTAAGTCAATGGGAAAAATAGGGTCAAACCCCTAGATGACGTCATCATCAGGTTTTAATTTACAAATTTTTTTTGGTTATAGGTTTCATTTGACAAAAAACGTTTTAAAAGGTTTGTTTAAAAAGGTTTGTTATGGCAAAAAACCCTATTCCTTATTTTAACAGAATATTTCTTATTTTACTTACGGTTGAGACACCCTACTAAAACTCATACCTACATAAGGAATTAAAAAAAACTCATACCTACCAAAGGGATGTCGCAAAAACTTGTGCCTACCAAAAGAAATTTCCCATAAAAAAATTGACTAAGAAAAAGCATTTGACAAGCTAGAGTGGAGCTTTATTAAGGTAAGGCAACACATACACTTAGTGTATGTGGCTCCCACATAGAATCTTCCAATACTCCCCTCCTATTAGTTCCATAAATTTCACCCAACTAATGATCTTCCTTAATGACTCACATTCTCCCTCATTATTTCTATATTGCTATTGGTTGGTGTATGGGGGGTACACATACACTTTTAGATTATTATGGCTCATTAAAAGTGTATGTGTATCATCTCTCGATTTATTATGGCTGGCTTACTAGACTATGAGATTGACAAGGCTTCTAAGTCTTTAATCTTAAGCTGTTTGTCTACTGTGTCAACTTTTGTCTTGGTTAATGGTACCCTACCCAGAGTTTCCACCCAACTAGGGGAATTAGACAAGGATATCTTTTATCTCCATACATATTTAAAATATGCATGGAGATCCTATATCTAGGCTCATTCATGATGCAGTGTAGTCAGGGGGTTGGAGTCCTATTATCTTAGGTAAAAATAGAATGCAGCTAAGACATTTAATGTTTGCTAATGATATAATGTTATTTAGGGAGGCCACTTTTAATAATTTCCTAAGCTTGATGAATATTCTATAACTTTTTTRGAAGATTTTAGGTCCAACTATTAGATTTGATAAGAGTAGGGTGTTGTTTTCCCCTATTACTCCTAACTCAGTCAAATGTTCTTTGCTGAGATTGCCGGTATTAGGGAAACCATCAACATGAGCCTTATCTAGGCTTTCCATTGTCTCATAAAAGGTTAACAAAAATAGAATTTTCCATTATTATTGTTGAGTCCCCTAGTGTTTTGAGTGATGACAAACAGTTGCAAGAACAGGTACAGTGGTCTGATGAATACAACTGGTCTGAACAGCTAAGATAATGTTCTTGGTCACTTGAAAGATAGTGACATGTATGCTAAAAAGTTATATTGTGCAAATAGTTATATGTGCTTGGCATACATGAATTCTAACTATTGAAGCATAAACTCCTTCGAGGAAGACTCGAGAAGATCAAACTTATATTGAAGATCAAGGAARCTTCGAGAAGTTGAAGAACWTTGAAGATTAGTTCTAGGATTAGAATAAGTCTTCTTGTTGTATTAGTGCATGAATGTGTTTGTTGAGTGCTTGTATTATTGGTTGATGACATTGGGCTTTGAACTTTCTCTCTTAGAGTTGAAGGCAACTAAACATGTTGGTTGGTTGACTTTGACCCTACCAGTTGGCAGAACAGTTGTACTGTTCTCACAACGCGGATCATCTTGTCGAGCAAGAAAAGTTTTTTGGAAAGTTTTCTTAACAATATTTTTTTGGAAAGTTTTTCTTAAAAYGATTTTATGGAAACTTGAAAGATGATCTGATGGGAATATATGTTTGGATATATGGTAATTACTGGAGATGYATTTAAAGTAACATAAGATATTATATCATCTTGTATGGAATAATATCTTATGGGACTTTCCTAAATTATAGGRAATAGATATATCTTTATTTATCTCCTATATTCTAGGGTTGCATCACTGGTAGTTGCTAACACCTTTGGCTATAAATATCCATGCATATAGACTTACGAAAACACTTCTCTCTACGTTCTTAAAAGGTGTATTTGAGAGAAAGAAAGAAAGAGAAAAGTCAAAAGCCTAGATCAAGCAAGTACAATTCATACACACGAGTGCACAAAGAAATTGAGCGATCAAATACTCTTGTAAACTCATAAAGTGAGTAATTGAGAGAAAAGAGAGTTATGTTGAATCACCAATGAAGGGGTTGGTGATTGGTTGGCTTTTGATAGTTCATTAGCGAATGCTTGTGAGTTCAAGTGCGAATTAGCACACTTGGGTTGAGTGTGGGGTGACATTGTGTGTGTGAGTTCACATACATTGTGAGTGAGGGTTGCTTTGATTATTTCGGAGTATAATTAATAAAAGTAACTAGG
>SNQN01014576.1:0-10234 GCA_008642245.1 Bassia scoparia | reverse complement strand
TAGATTCCTGTTTTAAAAATTGATTCATGTATCTCCTTTTGCAGGTACTTTCCATTGAAGAAGGAGTTGCTTGATGTCGTTTATAACAGCTTGAATGAGCTTGAAATTGAGAGCCGTTGGGCAGGTGTTATATCAAAGTATGGGTTGGAGACCAATGAGTGGTTGATTAATTTATATGTTGAAAGAGGGATGTGGGTTCTGTCGTTCATSAATGATTATTTCTGGGCGGGCATGAGGTCCACTCAGAGGGTCGAGAGCATACACAACTTCTTCAATCAATTTGTGACTCGCAACACCCTGATGTGTGAGTTTGGACCAAAGTATGTGGCAGCAATTGAGAAGCGAGTAGCACAAGAGAAAGATGCAGATGAGAAGGCTGCGAAGTGGTTTCAAAATTACTCTACAGGATATAGTGCGAAGTGATTTTTTCGTAAGATTTACACTCCCAAAATGTTCTGTGCACTCCAAAAAGAATGTGAGAAGGTTACTTATTGCATCATACTAGAGGAGAAGAAAGATGGCAGTACAATAATTTAATATCCTATCGAGGACCGGGTTTAGGTGTTGCCTAATGATAGAGCAGATTGCATACTCATTTCAAGAATGACTATGTACTGTGTTCGATATAACACTAAAACTTCGGAGGCCGATTGTGACTGTAAGATGTTTGAGACTGAAGGGAATATGTGGCGTCATCTTATTCGCATCTACGATAGGTTGCATATTGAGGATTTGCCCCTGAAATTTGTGGTCAGACGATGGCGTAAAGATGTTAATTGGAAACACACAAGTGTTTGAGTGGCCTTTCATGACTTAACGAGAACAGCGGAGGTGAAGCGGATAGACAAGCATGTCGCTTCCTTTGAACCTGTTTCTGACTTAGCTGCCAAGTCTGATCGAGATACGGAAATTTTAATCAGGGGTCTTCGGGCAATAGAGAGTGAGATCCGTAGTGCCCACGCTGCGGATGCTGAAGCGGAGGCTAGGAAATCTACTGATCCTCTAGAAGAACCAAATGCTCCTGCCCCGAGCAGTTCAGCTCCACCATTGTCTGAAACTCCGGTTAACCGTGGTGTTTCACCTCTCCTGCCCAGTCAGTGCAGTGACAATACTACATTAGGTACAACAGATGAGTCTAAGACGAATGGTCAATCAAGTCGTGTTAGCATCATTGACCCCCCCCATTCCTAAAAGCGTGGTCGTCCGAGGACTTGCTGCTACAAGTCAGCTCCCGGAACTGGTTGGAATGCTAACAAGAGCATGAACAATTACTCTAAGAAGGCCCCTGAATCGAAGAAAGGAAAGGGTAAAGGAAAGTGTAAAGTGGTTCAAGCTGAGCAGCATCAGGTGATCTTCATATTATTTTTATTTTCTTTTGTTACCCATTCTTAAACTGTTCTTCTTCTTATTTGATGTTCTTATTCTCCGGAGACCCCCCCTCATTGGTAATTGTTGTTTATTTGCAATGCAGGACAATCAAAACGAACCAGAATCTAGCCAGCCATCGAAGATCCCGGTGAGCATCAATTTTATATTTACTTAATGGACATGTTGCTGATAATATATGTGTGTGCCTTTATTTTTTAACTATGTTTTTTGTTGAACTCCAAATTATTAGGTGAAGCGTCGAAAATGCGTATGTTTTGTCGATGTTGCTGCCCAACCTCCAGAGCCAATTGATTTAAGGTTGGATGACTTGCTCAACAGGAATAGCATTGCTTTTAGTCAGTGATTATGATTAAGAGGTTGGTTTGAACTCGTATCTTCACACTAATTAACATGTTTCCTTCATTAGTTTCTTCCTCCTAAAATATTTAATTCTAATAAAATTTGATGAACTCAAAACAAACAATCAAAATAATCACAGTACCAATTAAATGACTTTAAAAAGAATATAATTAACCATCCATTAACTTTTACAAATTTAATCCTGATATTAATACTCAACTGTTGCCCTCATTAGCTACAATTGCATAGGTACAATGTTGCCTTCGACCGTTACAACTCTTACTAGGTCTTTGTCTGAATATTTTGACGTACTCACCACTGGTTCTTCTTTCCTTAGTGAGTACGAACCTTTCATGTACGTTCTTGTTCCGGTGTTGTCCCACTCCTGGTTGTAAGAGGTAGCTGTTGCTTGTGAATCTATCTTGGTTGACATCTCCATGATGCTGAACTGTTGTGTTTGTTGTTATGATTGCAATGTTAAATCTTTCCGCTATAGTCTTCATCAGTCCGTACCCGATGACCTTGATTACTTGTGATCTCTCACGAAACCCTTCTGGTGTGTCGTTGTAATGGTACATTATGAAGTCATATATTGAGTCTACGATCATGACTTTCATGCCTCCTGCACGTTCCCCTCGTCCCTTAAGAATAAGGTCAATATGGTTGATCATGTCCATCAAGTCTTCGGGACTCGAACCATCCATTGTGATTACATTTTGCATTAGAGAGGTGGCCCTTTCTGAGCAGCCAATCCGGTTAGTAAGTATTTGGTGTAGTCTTCTAGTTGGCATCTTCTTCAAATATGATATGTAAATACCCCAGCCTCCTAACCCTCCTGAGACTGTGTCTGTCACTGTAAGTGCGAGTACTTGGAGGCATAGCTGAGTTTTCCCCATTGTACTTTCTCCACAAATCTCAGTAAGCTTGCCTCTCCGAAACCCACCACTTGTGATTTCATCAATTGGACCAAAACCACTTGGAACTACCGTGTTTGCCATTTTTTCTAAATTAATACTTTCTGTATAGATTTGCCTTTCTTTGGTCGTTTCTAATTTTTTCAAACGATAATGGTAGATAAACAATTTTTCCTTTGCAACAGGTGCATTGGTGTTGGAATCAGGGGCACTGGTGATGGAATCAAATCAGATGAACACTTTTACTTTCAAATGTTGGGGATGTTCTCTTTTTTCTAAATTAATGAAATGCTGTAATACATTCGGTATTTTGGCTTCCAGCCATTGTATTTATCCACATATGTACTGTAAATTTGTCTTGGAGTTTCGGTTTGTTCATTGAAAAGCAATGTAGGACAATCAACCTAGTACTAGTGTCAGGTCCTTTTTACTGTCACTCCAATACTTTGCCAAAAGACAAATTCATTTTAATTCAACACCCTGTTTTTCTGGTTGTTTGTATTATCAAAGGGGTTGTACCAATTAAGGAGTGGAACATCATGCTTTCTTGGTGTTTCAACCAATTACTCCCTTTTTTTTTGTATTTTTGAATCGATTTGATCCTAATATTTTTTTGTTTGTTTCCGATTACATATGGTGATGCAAAGAAACATTTAATAAACTTCTAACATGTGTTGGTCTTAATAAATGATTAGCATCATCAGGTCTTAGTTTAACCTTAATTTCATCCAGCACTAACAACAACTAACACAATTAGATTTCCCAAATAAAAATCTACAATGCACATGGTTAAGGTCACTAAAAACATGGGAAAACATCCATACATTAATTAATACTAACAATCCGCACATTAATTAATACTAACAACCCGTACATTAATTAAAACTAAGAACCCATGCATTAATTATATCTAACATCCGTACATTAATTTCATCCATACACTAACAATGCCCAAGAAAACTTGTGACAAAAGGAAATGCATTAATAATTAACCAACACTTAGAAAAACTAACATTCTAATTATTCATTAATCCTAAAATCCATCCATACAGCAAGAATTAAGCACACACAACACATCATCGTCTAAGTCAAACATCATCCAAGTCAGAGTCATCATCAACAACAGCTTGCGATGGCTGCACAAATAATTTTTTTTAAAAAAAATTATTGAATTTATCAGACAAACAATGGAATAAGGGGATAAACTGAGGGAATTAAAGATAACTGAAATTACCATTATGTCACCAAGGAAACGCATCACACTATCATCAGGTGCTTTCATCAAGTCCAGCTTAATGTTGCTAGATTTCCACAGCACAACCACACAACCGTAGCGAGTGGTTGCTTCGTCAACCTCCCAGTCATAGTTGTAACCAAGGGCCTTGAAGATCATCTTAAAGGACGCTTTTGAGACCCTTTTCTCAGTGATAATAATTACAGTTGGATCAAAGTGATTAGTGAGGGTGAGCAAGTTGTTCCTCAAAGATGGCCTAGCAAGACCACGTGAGTTCCATACCACAATTTTTTTACCAGGAACAAGTTCAACTGCACCCTTGTCCTTGCTGGGCACCAATTTCACCTTATGAACCCATGTTTCTTTAGCAAGGTCCAACATCTCATGATTAATGACAAGTCCAATGGAAGAAATGTTCACACCAATTGCGAACACTTGAAGTGCATCACTATAACCAGCAATTTGGACGAGCACCTCAGATTCGAACAGTGCGTACTTCTGATGGCCAAGATCGAGCTATGGAATAGGATCTAAGATGTCGTCGAAGAATCCGGAGTCAGTCATAGGCACACCAGGTTCAAATTCAGCCTTTTCCTTCAGGCTCTGTTTCAGACGTTTGAGGTTCACCATGCCACACATGTCGATATGTTAGGCAGGTGTGCCGGAGTTGTCTCACCGGTCCCATCACTCATCATCAGATACCCTCATGTGGTTGGCCGTTTGGTGTCCGGTGTAAGGACCAAATCGTAGACCTCAACAGGGTCAAGGTGCATTTTCCCACCACCACCAAATTGGATACAATAGTGGCGATTCTCGAAGTGCAGCTCATTGACTCCACCAGTCAACTTTTGTAAGAATAAAATGACTGGTGGGCAACATGGGAATGTGGGTGGTGGATTGTTGTCAAAATTTTGTGATGGAGGGAGATCGGATTTTTAAGGTGGCGGAAGTTTAGAGTTTTGTGGTGGAGGGAAATCAGAAATCTGTGGTAAAGGTTTGCCGATGGCAAATTCAGGTGGCATGGATGTGTTTGAAGCCATTGTCAAAATGTTGTGAAGTGCGGCATTGAAAACTTAGGGTTAGCTCTAGTATTTATAATAATCTCAGTTATGGAAGTTCTGAATTTGAGGAAGTTTCCTGCTCAATCTAAAATTGTTGCTTCGTGTGATCCATGTGCTTCCAATTCGGACCGTTGGATAGGGCCAGATCAAGGGATGATATTCCCTCTGACAAGTGTCACACAAATTACAATCTAACACCATCCATCTAGCATAACCAGGACAAACAATCCACGGCTCTTATTTGCTCCCTCCAAAATAATTTGAGATTTGGGGTTTTAGATTTAGGGTTTGAGATTTGGGGTTTGGGATTTGGGGTTTGGGGTAGAAAGCGATTACGATTCATCATTACGAAGTTTAATTTCGTAGCGATTTATCATTAATGTCACAAGGCTAAGTAAAATATAGTTCGAACGACTTGWGTGCTAGTTAGGAATAACATACTTCTAACGAGGAACAATTACGAGTTTAATTTCGTAACGATCTATCATTTATGTCAAAAGCCTAGTTAAAATATAATTCAAACGATTTGARAGCTAATTTAAGAATAACTAACTTCTAACSAGGAACAATTACGAGTTCAATGCGACTATGATTTATCATTGATGTCAAAAGGCTAATTTATAAAATTTAATTCAAACGATTTAATTGGCTAATTAGGAATAACTAACTTCTAACGAGAAAAAATTATGAGTCTAAGGCGAATGTGATTTATCATTTATGTCAAAAGCATAATTAAAATACAATTCAAACGATTTGATGGCTAATTTAGGAATAACTAACTTCTAACGAGGAACAATTACGAGTTCAAAGCAACTATGATTTACCATTGATGTCAAAAGGCTAATTTACAAAATTCGAACGATTTAATGGCTAATTAGGAATAACTAACTTCTAACGAGAAAAAATTATGAGTCTAAGGCGAATGTGATTTATCATTTATGTCAAAAGCATAATTAAAATATAATTCGAACGATTTGATGGTTAATTTAGGAATAACTAACTTCTAACGAGMAACAATTACTAGTTTAATGRGACTATGATTTATCATTGATGTCAAAAGGCTAAGTTACAAAATTTAATTCGAACGATTTAATGGCTAATTAGGAATAAATAACATACTCTAACGAGTAACAATTACAAGTTTAAGTTTACTAGTGGGTTATRATTTCTATCAAGAGGCTAACTAAGATATACTTCGAACGATTACGAGTTTACATCATGTTAGGTACGAACATTTAGTAATTAAGTCAACTTGCTGTAATTGAATTCAAAACACAATTAACATTAATTACAAACTTCTAACATCATTGCTTCTAATACTTAACTTCTGACAACAATCTTACTTCTAATTTACGTGACTTATACTCATCTTAGTTCTATTACTTCTAAACATCTAACATCAATCTTTAATATCTAATTAGTAACTTCTACATCAATCTTATAGACTTCTAATACTAATTTACCTCCTTGTAACTTCTATTGTGACACTCAAACATCATCTTTAATTCTATTAGTAAATAGATTATTTAACGAGCTTTTCGTACCATTGTAAGACTAGACATTAGGGTAAAACCTCATACGAGTTACTATTCTAGCAAAAACTTGTAAATACAATTCTAACGATATGTTCCAATTATGCGAACAAATTTCTACGATAAACACTTAAATACAAGACGTCACGATTTTATTAATGAGTTTAATTGAAATAAATGAGATATAACTTTGTAATTTAATCAAAAACACAACACCAATGCTAATACAAGATTAAAGATCTTCATCGTTATACTAATGAAGTAATATTAAATGATCATTATTAGTTAATATTGAAAAATTTAAAAATAATTACATTACTAATCAAAAATTAAAATTCAATTCACAGTTTGTTATTCTGTAAGATAAAACACATACGAATATACCAAGTACAAAAAAAATTACATCAATCTCATTTAAAATGTTATCATCAACATGCACAACTTTCACCAAATAAAATTACGATTTTAGATTAATTTACAAATAAGTAAATTCAACCTGAAATTTTACTGAAAAGACAATATACTATTGACACACTTCACATTTGACGAAAAAAATACGGAATAAAACAGATTAAATTACACCAAAAACACAACGAATAAAGTACCAATTGCTTTTAATTTCAAGCCCCAATTACCAAAACAAACACAAATGAAGAGTAATGACACTTTGTTGTATAAAAATCTGATTGTCTCAGAAAAAGAAAGCTTTTGAACTCACTTTTCAAACAAAAACACCACATCTATCACGTCACAAACCCTTTGTAAAAAATACAAAAATGATTCATTCTTTGATTTTAAAATTTGACTTCAAAAGGTACGACACATCCTTATTACAGGATAATTAACAAAAATACAGCAATAAGCAATAACATAATTAAATATTAAATTACAACAGTAGAAGCATCAACTCTAAACAAAATAACAAGTATTAATAACTATTAAACTATACGTACTATATCATCATCCTACAACACCCACTAAAGACAAACAACGTCAGTAATTCTGTTTACATCGCCACAAATGGCTATGTAAACTAATAATTATGCAGATTTTTCACACAATGGGAGCCATCAACCACTGAAAACAAACACACAAACCCTCACAACTACAAAACATTGTACCTACCTACGCCCACAACACAACAACCACGCAAAGAGATATGAGACCAAAGATTGAACAAACACCTTTCCCCATTGGTCATAGCTACTCGAGGAGACCCAAAAACCACAAGCCAATCGCCGATGAGCGATTCACCAATTGCAAAAAGAGACCCCGACGGGGAAACGTGGGACCTCCACTAACAGCGTTAATCAGCCTAAGAGTGAGATCAAGTCGCACCTCAACAATGGACAAACGTCTCACTACAACACTGAGAGGTCAAGGTTCAGTTCAACACGTTGTCAAATTAGAGATGATGGCCACTGACCGTGTATGTCAGCCGGGGAATTGTGTTATGTGTGGTTTTGTGTGTGTGTTGTGTGTGCGTGTGTGGGGTGGGGTTGGTGTACGTTGGTGATGTGGAGTGCAACCAAGACACTCCGGAATGACGGTCAAAGTCAACTGACCTTAGCTACAGCATTCCACCTCGCCGAGACACTTATGATGTGTCTATAGTATGTTCTCATCCACCGACCTTAAGATTTCAAGATCAAAAATCTGGTAACCCTGCCATGCGTCAACCCGCCGGGTTTGCGGGAACGTTACCATGAGTAGGGTAACTAATCATTATTTACTGTGAGCTACTAATATATCTGATAATATCCTCATATCACAACATATTATCACTTTAGCAATTTTTTTGGTGGCATTTATATTAGATACCTTTTTAATATTGTCATAACAGGCACCAGCGCCAACCCAAAAATGAGTATCAACTTCTTCCCTCCCAGACCACAACCATCAACCAACATCAAATCTGCCAAACAAAGCTACGGTTTACAGTCGACTAAAATGAACTTCCGATGCCTTCGGCTTTTGCCAATATCCGCAACGGTTTGCACTACAACCGTAACGCAGAAAGAACTGTTCTTCTCTACGATCCTTCAGCGTGTCCACCAATAACACCATTACACTACTACCATGTCTGATTTCTTCTTGCATGTCTTAGTAATATCTAAAATATTTAGTACGGTGGTTTTCACTTCAATACCAACTTCTCAATAACACATGGAAGCCACCATTTGGTAGTTTTGAGTTACATATTGGCGTCCAAATATTAATTTGTCATTAGTTAATGTAATCGCATGCAGACACTCATGATTACGTACTTCTTTTAAGTCATGTTTTAATTTTGTTATATATATTATGCATTACAAATAAATTCTATTTATTATTTAAGTCTCTACCAAATCCCAAACAATTTCTGAATGACATTGGCTTCTATCAAATTGTTCAAAAGAGTAAGGGCATTTGTTGAGCGTAATTAAGCAAAAAAAGCGTAAAATTCATGATATGAAGTAGGTATCGACAAAGAGAGCCAAACCAACATCGGCATTCCACTTGAAAAACGTTCTTAATTTCACAATTAAATTTCAATTCCRRAATATTCGTGGGAATAACTCAACACAAGAGCTTCCTACAAATATAACAACAAAAGAAATAAATCTGATTATAATTGCTAAAGTCATTGACCACAATGCAATCCTTCTACAGCCTCGACACAATTTACCATCCAAACCAAAATGCAGCAACATGCTCCCACAACAGATATCATCCAACTCTCGGCCAAGGGGGCCTGCAAAAGGGAAAATTTCCACCGTCATACAAAACCAGATCACAACACCAGTTTGCCAGCAACCAAAAATAACTTCAAAGTAAGCAATGTAAAAGACTATTAGCTAGGAAACACAAAAAAATTAACCTCGATGTCTTCGAGGAACCTTAGCTCTCTTACATAGTCACGAGCAATCTCGATGACATAAATGTGAACCTTCGCCTTAACCCAATAAACAACATATCCACCTTCCAGGCTATCTGACTCATCGACTTCCCATCGACAATGCTTCAGATGCAATCTTTCAACAACACGATCAAAGTTTGGACACCCAACCCTAGTCTCAGTGAGGATGACAACCACCGGCTTYTACGTGTTAAGGAGCAACTTAAGGTTACTCTCCAATGATGGCCMAGTGAAGCCACGACAATTCCACACAACTATCCTCTCCRCGAAAGGGATTGGATCTACCCCAGAAACAACATCAGGAAGCAACTTCACTTGATTCACATGATGTGAAGAACCCTTAGCTTCTCTAGAAAATGCTACGTGATGGTTACTCGGATTGAGGTCAACTGTGTATTAACCTKAAAAACCTGGAGACCATCAGTATGACTTCCAATCTTCAAGGTAACCTCAGCATTCACAAGTGGAAATACATCACAAGTTAAATCAAGGCAGGGAGGTGGGTCGACAATCAAAGCAAAGAAATTTGTACTGCTTAAGGGCACACCYGGTGCATCTTCTAGGATGCCTTTCAYACGACGGCGAAGATCATTCAAATCAACCCTCTTGTACATATCATTAATATTAGGKAAGTGTGCGGGCAAAACCKCCCCTGCCTTGTTCTTCATCATTAAAGTATTAACAGTGCCAARGCTTGAAGCATTAGGAATCAGCACAATCTCACTAATCTTAAAGTCATGCACAAACATATGACCAGGTGCAAAGCAGTAAAAAAATTTATGTTCTTCAAATTTCAACTCACTACGAATCCCAATTAGGGGATCCATAAGTTCTATGATAGTTGTCTTCTCAACAGGAGGTACTAC
>SNQN01014575.1:0-10234 GCA_008642245.1 Bassia scoparia | reverse complement strand
ATGATGAAAAGTGTCACTACAATATTCCTCATTTGTCGATTGTCAGTCTTCAAGAAGCCTTTCAACGTCCTTCCCAAGATGAAGAGAAGAAAAGAGGCAACATGCATAAAAAATTCATCACTTCCAGCCCTTCAACTCGTACTCAGTCWGCATTGAAGTTAAGTGAGCYAAACTCTGATGAAGATGAMTGCGAACCCATCTCAGGTAACATATTACCAACTCTGTATTTTACTAATCTTTCTTTGTCACAAAGCTAACCTCATGATTCTATGTCCYAGYATTTCTAATTCAAAAAAGGAAGAACCCTGAAAAACCTCCTTCTACTAACCCCACAATTATCAGTAGTGATGAAGAAGAATTGATGGTAGATCCTCCCTCAATCAAAGCACAAAGCACTCCTCCCGAAGTTCATAAAACAAGCCAAATTAACCAAGCTTCCAACAACCCTCCAAAGAAGAARCAAAAGAGWCTCTCCTCCATTCTCGATGACACTGCATCTCACTCTTCTGACACGATATCGACACTTGTACACTCGTCTTCGGACATTGTTGTACCCTCATCTTCAAACATTGATCCTTTTGCAATCTTACAAGCCTGCCCTGATGCTCCTGATGTTGAACCCTCTGACCAAATCCCCACCACAGATCCTGAGCCTAGTTTGAAGACCCTTCAWACATGAAGCGTCCAACTCCAAGAAGTCAACACAGATGTTATTCTAGGAYARTACATCCCTCAAYAGTTCTCGATTGAAGTTKAATCTAGTCCATCCACTGATCAACCGATGTATCAAAATTCAGCCAATCAAAAGGATATAGATCCTTCCGCGGAGACCCCGGCTGTAGGSGAAACGCAACCATTGCCAGAAATTGGTGATGAGGATGAGGCCATAGGAGGCACTTAGCATCATTGGAGCAAGCGGCCAATCCTCCCYTATAAAGGGTGCATACTAGCTAATTGGCCACAATCTAGGTAATTTTAAATACACATGTTGTCATTTCGAGTTTCCAAACCATGCTTTCTCATTTGAACTTTTATGTCAGGTCCCTCCTAGGTGATAAACCAAGAAGTCATACAAGAAGTCCTTGACAATCGCTCTAAAGCAGAGAATGTTCTAAGTCCAAAGGTTCGCGCCCATGATATGCTATGCTTGGGAGATTTACTGGAGATATTARCCTCTACCAACCCCTCTACATGGAGTGATTTGCTTGAACCTTATTGTGACTATATCCGTGCTATCTTTTCTAAGAAAGAGCTCTTCCAGAAAGATTTTGCCTCCTCTCGAAGGGATATTTTGTGCACTTTCCAACAGAGAGATCACCTATGGGATGAAATTGATAAATTTGTTGAGGAACAAGAATGCCTCGCAACCCGCATGCAATAGCTAACAGAGGAAGAGCACTCTATTCTAGCTAAAGTAGCCGTTATTAGGTAGGAACGACAACAATGCGTTCTTTCATATGAGGCTTGTAGGAAGAAACAACAAAACGCTGAGCAGCAAATTGTATTTTTGAAGACAAAAGGTGAACAAGTTAAGAAACCCTTTGAGGATTACTGCACTAAAGTTGGCCTTGTCGCCAAGGGCCAAATTCTTGTAAGTGAACTAAAACGTCGTGCCAATACCGTATTAGCAAGGAGGATTTCTTGTGTTCAAGAAGACAATTAGTATAGAAAACAAAATCATTTCACTGTATTTGAAACACTATTGTTGTTGTAATAGTATTTAGGTTGAACTGCTTTGTTCACGCACTGTATTAGTTGTTTAATTCTTAACATACCAGAAATAACCTTTGTGATTTTCTAAAACTTCTTCGTGTTTAGGAGCCTGTACGTGGGATTATTCATGACTTGTGATACYCATCTCCCCAAATTATAGGGATATTTTGTCATGATTTCGTATAATTCCATCTTTTAGAAGTATTTTGCAAAAAACTAGGGTTAACTTGATGTATCTAAAACAAGAAAATCTGTCTTACTGTATTATTCGAAGAAATTCGGAGAACAATGTCAAATTAATCTTATACTATAAGCAAACTAGTTCTTCTTGTATTTCAAAGAATGATATCACTAGTTCTCCAAAGATGCTCCTCTGACATCAATTGGCTTAGAGTGTTTTTGGGGCACACTAAGGCTGTGTTGTAGTAAATCCGATTACTCGATATTTCTATACAGATTATACGGTTTTTTTCCCGGAAAATTCGACTTTCGATCCGCTTTTTTAAAAATCGGAAATAACGTATCGTATATCCGATTTTTTAAATTCGAAAACTGGACCGAATTCGGTAATACAATTTATTGAATTACAGATTATCTGGATTTCTCGAATTATTACTATAATCCTACTAAATTGGGGCATTGGTCCTTGTTTATACTTAAGCCCAATCGTTTTATTCTAGTTTGCTTGGATCACACATTTTAGAAGTTTTATCAAACTATCAAATTTATAATTATTTCAATTTCACTTCATTCACTTAATTTTTTTACCGGTATTGAAATTGATAGTGAGGGAAACCAAAAAAGGCACAAAACCCTAACTTTCTTCACCTCGCCTGCTCGCCTCTTCGTTTCATTCAGTCTCACGCCGCAGCTCAGCGTCGGCGGCTGCCGGCATCGTCCGTCAGTTCGTCGTCCCCATCACCGACTAGTCAACTTCGCCAGTTCGCCGTTCGGCGTCGACTGACAGTCACAAGGTTATAGTAAATCTATCTTAATTATTTTCTTATGAATTATTGTTGAATTTTATGAATTTTTACTATATGAATTAGATCGTTGTATCAACCATGCATTCTTCTTGCTTCTCATTCATGGCTGACACCTTTAATATAGATTTTTTATTCATAAAAAATTGAATAAATTTATATTCTCATTTCAAATATTAAGTTATTTTTTTAGAACAAACGAGTAGGATTCTTAAACAACTTTCCTACTGCTTATTATCGTATAAGTTCATGTTTTATTATTAGTATAATATATCTGTTTTGTATTATTTTTATTACAAGTTTCATAAAAATAAACAAAATCTGTTGTTTATATCTGCATTATTTTAAAATCTGTTTATGTTATTATTTTATATTGTGAATTTATTTATAATTCTGTATGATTTTTGTGAAATATGTTTTGTATATTCTGTTTTTATAATACACTAATGTTGATTTGATGAGCATTACTGCATTAGTTTGTATGTTTTGTGATTCATGTTCATCTTCAGCACCTCTTCAATATGGCTTGATTGCATTTGACAATCACTTTCACTTTGAGTGTTGGTGTCGTCGATTCTTCAAGTTTGAGAGCAATCCCCCTCGTCATTAGGCAAGTCTTCTAAATATCCGGGAACTCTAGGTTAGTATCAATCAAATAGGTATCTACCACACCAAAACTACCCTCAATATTCATTACCATTCCTAGTATTACTTTCTGATGTAAAGTAGAAGGAATACGGTAAGTCTGATGCCAGCCAATTGTCTCCGAGAATCGCATTCAATTATCCTCCCCTTTTACTTATAAAAGAAGCTAAACCATATGTCTTAGAGTACTTTCTTGGACGTGCATACATGTCAATCCTTCAGTACTCTCTGACTTACCATTGAACGCAGTAATGCTAATTCTAACACTAGATAAATCTTTCTTACCCTTACCCAATTTTCTAAAAACTGACGAGTGTCAGTATCAATTAGCACCTTGCCTAGCTTGATGCCATCTATATCAACTGTAACATAAAGGGGCTTACTATGTGAATTGTGAACACTAAAATGTTTAATTAAGTGTTCCACAACTAACTGTTCTTGCTCCTTAGTSAKAATTTCCACGTATGGCRCCAAGCTAGACCATTTGTCCAATTTACTCAGCTCATCTGAAATAGTAGAGCTTTTACCTGCAGCGTCGGCTTGGTCCACTTCATCGGCCCATGAAGTTTCCTTCTGSAYGATCCCACARGCTTTGAACGCTGGGGGGAAAGTGACTGCACAACAAGCGCCAAACTCGTAATCACCTGCTGAACAATTTGCCAGAAAATCAAGATCTGATTGAGACACCTCAAAATCCAAACCCTCCAAACCATAGTCCACCAAATTCGCGTCAAACACCTACTTAGTCATCAGAACAACTTCTGTGAAATTTTCTGTCCCAAGGTTGGATTGCTCTTCTTCAATAGGATCCTTCATTAGATCTCTAACTAACTGGTGGTTCTGAATATTGACAAACCGCGAGTTCTTAGAGGCTCCGACAACAAATTTCCCTGAATTGTCTCTTTCTGACGAGCTTCTACTTCCAAATGAGGCTCCGACAACAAATTTCCTCCATAAGGTCCATTCACTTGTTTTCCACTTGAATGAGCTTGGGTCTCTAGACATCTTCTCTCAACTTCTCTCTCTAGCTCTCATCCAAATGAGGCTRGGCTATAGGAATTCCTTCCTACAAGTTCTCTTTCTGGACAACACCCAAATGAGGCTGGACATCAAAAACATCTCCCTTTGACCTCTCTGTCTTAATAGAACCCGAAATGGAATTATCCTTGGAGATTCCCTTTGTTGAATTCTTTCTCTARTTGCTTTCACCCCTTAAATGAGGCTCCTCAATAGAGACTACCTTAAGCATTCCCTTTTGCAAGGCCTCCTCATCCACTTGAACTACATTTGCTTGTAGTTGGCAGGTAGCTGCTTCTCGGATCAACCTAGCCTTCTTCCCGACCCTTCTATTTACTTTAGCARGAGCCAGATCATCTACCTGACCTTTGGCTTCACTTAGAGTGCTATCTCTTTGTTTGGTTTCTACCTCCTGGACACTTTGGTCTGAACTTGGTACAACCTCAATTTGGCTCTTTAGTTGCACCACTCTAGGCTTGCGTGCCTAACCTTGTCAAGACTAAAAAGGTAGAGGGCATTCGAGGAAGAGTGRCTGGTCCCCTTCTTAAACCTCTTTCAAATTGAGACTTCTAATTTCTAGGCACCCAAATTGGGTTGTTAGGGATAACTTCAGTCCTTATTAGCTCATAAATGTCACATGTCCGCACAAGAAGGACACATAGAGAAGCGTAACTTCTTTTGGCCTTCCACTGCCTTTTTTTGCAGGGGAAACTTCTGAACAGCCTCCGTATATGTCTAAGCTTTCTAGAAACCATCTCCATCATGATTACCATGGGCATTAACATTGCCAGGCTGTGCCTCATCATTCTCAGGTTTCTTACCTTTGGGTTGAAAAGCAAGATCCAGCGCTTGGTATTCCTGCTTTGAGAATTTCAACCCATCTATCCTCATCTTTTTGTTGATGAAGCCCTTGAAAGTCTTACACTAATGAGTTGGGTGTGCAGAACTGAAATGCCACCTGCACATGTTAAGGTAGCATTGTCATAGTGTTGCTCTTAGCATCTTAGAGCGATTAGAATTCCTTCATTCACAACATGTTCGTATAATCTCACTGCAATAGCTACATTAAAAAGCTCCTGCATGTCAATATGAGAAATAGCATTAGTATCAATACCAACCATATTACAGTCCATCACATATTGTTCTAATTTTGATAAGAATTTAGAATCAATTTCACAAGCATTTGCACTCTTCTCAGGAAAATTTATATTTCCTTTGCCGATTTCATCCTGTATCTTATTCCTAAAAATCACACAATTGTTAGTCTTATGTGTAAAAGCATCATGCCATTTACAATAAACTTTTCCTTTTTTTCGTTGGGATCTCTATCCTTATGTTTACCCACTAGTTTAATCTTCTTAAACTTTAGAAGCCAAACAAAGATTTCATCACATTTTTCACATCAAATGTGTGCTATCTCCTTTGATCAGACTTGAAGTCCTTCTTTTGTGAAGACTTTTTGTTCACTAAATAGGGATACTTGAATGGTGGACCCTGGACAAATTCAGCCGTTGCCACATCCACCTAGTCATCATCCTGATCTTGGCCCTCTTATGTGCAATTGGCATAGTTGGCATAATACTTATGTTTGCTTTTCGATTCCTCAGCCAAACATCTTTCAATATGCAACCACAATGCTAGCTAAACCCACAAAATTAGGGAAATGATGACCCTCAAATTTCTTCCTAAAAGGAAAGGACAACCCTTTTTCGACTATAGAAACAAACTCCGACTCTGGTAAGTTAAGATGACATTTGATCTTAGCTCTCTTAAACTTATCCTCTATAGGGTCTCCTTTTTCTTGGGCTATCTTGGCTAAATCTCCAATGGAAAACCCAACTTCCACTCTAGTAAAATGACGAAGGAATTACCCTTGCAAATCCTGCCAAGTTTGTATAGAGTTAACTGGAAGGTGAGTGAACCAAGAGAATGCAGTCCAAGTGAGAGAATTGGAAAACAATCTCAATTTGAGATAATCACTATCGGCTGCTTCCCTACATTGGCAGTTAAACCTGACCAAATGTTCTTTCGCAGATATTGATCCATCGCCAGAGAATAAGGGACAGAATTCAAGAACTTTGAACCCTCTAGGAAAAGGATACATCCTACCAATCCATTCAGGATAAGGATTACAAGTCCCCCTCCTTAGAAAACCGGCATTGTGCCCCATAGCCCTTTCGATCATCTCCTCCGCCAGCCTAAGGAGAGGTTCATGATGAGCCTGTCCCATATAAGCATGGAACTTATGATCCTGACCATTAGGATATTGGTTGTCCTGGTAATAAGCAGGATGAGGTGTCTTCCCATAAGGATATTGGTTATATCTAACTCTAGGTTGGAAACCACCAGTATTACTAGAGTTTTATGTTCCCATCGCTTGAGGTCCACCATAGGCATTACCTTGTGCATGCCCCTGCCCCCGACGATTACTCTGAGGAGGATGCATTTGGTTAGAATAAGCCTGATGTTGATAACCCTGGTCCCAATTTGCGGAACGTAAATGGTTTGTGGTGGTTCAGGAGCAACGGGATACGAAGTTGGAGGCACATAACCATTAGTTGCAGTTTGAAAACTGCCACTAGTGGGGAATATCCCTCTAGTCCCATAACCGTTCACCCCTAAACCAGGGTTTGTTCCATTGGGTGGAAACGTTCCCATTGACGAAGTCAAGGGGAATGAATTAGAAATCAAAGGAGCAGAAGAAGGTCCAGGGTCACCATGGCTATAGTCTGACTCATAGCCTGACCTAGGGCCAGCCTTTCTCCTGTGGCTCATGTTCCTTTCATTGGCATCTCAAAGAGGGATACCCCTTGACACTGTTTGAAAGTCCGGAAAGACATTAGCTCCCATCATATTGTTTGTTCTAGGATAACCCAAGGGTGGTTCTTCCTTAGGATTTTTGACAGTTATTCCTAAGCCTCTAACGGTTAACGAACTCATCAACCGTTCATTCAATTGATTATATTTCTCCACTAAAGGCTCCAACCGAGTAACTACCTCAGTCGCTACTGTCTTAGATAATGTCACACTAGTAGCATTCAACGTATCGTTGATATCTAAAATAATCTTATCCATATGTCAAGGTACTGCCTACTGTGAGTGGGAGCCAAAGTTTTGCAACTCAACGGTTATCACCCTAGTAGTTTCATGTACCATACCTCGGTGGAGGTTGTTGAACTGCTCCTTATGGTTCTCCTTTAAGTCTTCCAAAAGGCTTGTAACAATATCCATGTATTGCGTGTATATCGAACTGAGCAAACCTTTGGCTGAGGATAACTGAAAATCCCCATATTTAGGTGCAAACCGTCCAGTTTTTGAGTTTGTGACTCGCCTTGCTCAGGGGACACAAGATCTTCAACAGATTGTTGTTGTAGAACAATTTCTAAATTACCAAGATATTCAAGTGGATTCTCGAGATTTTGATCGGAAAAATTACCATCCAATTGATTGCCCGACCTTCTAGTAGATCGTTTAGGGGCCATGGCTGAGAAGTTATTGTAACCTTGGACACTTCTCTCCCACTACGGTCGCCAAAAACCTGTTGAGGTGATTTTGCGCTTCACCAATAAGTCAACTGCCCAATATTGTTTTTAGTTCAGTAGGGGCTGCCTCTCTTGTTACTGATTATATAGATAACCTCGCTAAAGTAAAATGGCTCCTAAATAATAGAGTTAATCAAGAAGATGAATGCATGAGGAAATGACCTTGTTGTATAACAAGACTGAAGTATAAAACAAGACAAAGATGAACATAAACGAAAACCATGCATTATATAAGGGATAAGTATCAGACTATAATTGTATTACAAGAAAGGATGATTTACTCCATGTTCACACAATTGGTATGCAAATGGAAAAACTACTGATCCATTGAGGAATGAAGTAGGCTACGCTATGCTAAGCTACGCTATGTTATGCTAAACTAAACTTGGCTACTAAGCCAAGTGTGGCTAAGAGAAAGGAAATGTGAAAAGAAGATAGTTGATGTTGTTGTTGTGTTTTATGATCCGGATGCACCTATTTATAGGCCTCCAAGGTGAAGATCGTGGGTGGAAGTTATCCTTCTTGACGGTTCCTTGCCGCCTCTTTTCATATTTCGAATCCTCATACTTCCCTCCAAATTTGCTATCGCTTGTAACTCATGGGCCGTCTATTATTGGGCTTTACACGAGTGGGTCGATCCATCATAACTTCTTTCTACCGCTTGCGTTATATCGCCAGACGGTCATTACTTAGGAAATGTCATACATTGCTTGTCTCTCTACTGTTTCAATCATCGTTGGTCACTTGTTGTATGGTCAAACTCCTTCAACTTCGTCAACGAAAGTCAACAGAATTTTTTTAATCTGTAATAATACCAAAAAAATACACTGTCAACGTCAAAGGTTCAACACATTTTAGATATATATTTTCAAAATCATTAATTTTATAATTTTTATAATTGTGCGATTGGACATATATAATACAATGCTAAATCTTCAAGAAAGCTTTTTAGTCGACTTAAATGATAAGTGGCATAATTTAAGCCGCTTTAAATAAATAGTTCTATTAGTGGTATGAACTTATATAAAATTTAAGCTTAAATATTAACTAAATTGAGTTGTTATTAAATGTAGCTTCTGAATTTAAGTCAGTTTAAATTTTCAACTTCTTTTAGCTGCCTTATTAGTTTCAGCTCATATTCGCAAACAGAACCTAAGTGTCTCAATAAAACTAGAACAACTAAAAAACACTTGAACAAATGACTTATTGTAAGTATCTATCTTAACTATCTCCTCGAGATATCTGTTAATTTTTGCCGTCAAAAAAGTAGCTACACTTTTATATGCACACTTGTTGAAACACATTTTTTATCATTAATATCTCCAATTATGCATTAGTGAAAATCAACAATTACATTTTAATATAGTATACTCCTTTTTAACACAATATTTGCAACACTCAATTTTTCATACTTTTTAACAAAACGATTTGAGAGTGTAAACGAGCAAATTTCTTAATAAAATTTTAACACAAGTAATAGAAAATCTCATTTTTACTTGTCTTAAAATTTCATCAAAAAATTTGCTGATGATTTACACTTTCACCCTCCAATCGCTTTCTTCATAAACGTGAAAAAGTGAGTGTTAAAAGTACTGAAAAGCGTGAAAAATTGAGTTTTGCAAGTATTGTGTTACAGAAGAGTACATTGAGACAAACAAAATGTGATCCAACATGATTATATTTGACTCAATATATGGATCATAAAAGTTGGTCAAGTACACATCTGTATTATATAAGCCCGGGGGGTTTGGTGGGTTTGTAAATTGATACTCCTACCCTTGAGTTATATATTTAAAATATGCTAAATTAAATCTCTTTCCCAAATTTGATGAAGGAAACTATTGCTTATATGGAAATAAAAATCAACAAAGGAAATTAGATATTAAAAAATAAACATATTGTGTTATCAAGCTAATTAAATGTTTATTTTGTTTTATGAAAAAGATATGGTTAAAAAACTTGAAAGTATTTCAAATAAACTACATTACGTTGAATCTAATAATACTTGACAATTAAATACTTAGATATCTTTTTTACATTAAATAATCACCATAAAAATAGAGTAATTTTGTAGCAAACAAAACAAATGGAAATTTTTTTGAGAAATCGTGAAATAAAACTTTAGAATAGGATTAAAAATTTAAATGGTTATTGTAGGGCTTCGCCCCGCCTTAGGGGGGCGTGACCTCAGCTTCCGTGTCATGGAATTGAGCCATGGAATCCGCATGTGAATGCGTTGGGGTGTGTTGTCGAATTGAGGGGATCGCCACCGTGCCTATATAGGTTATTCACGGACGCCCGAAACATTGGTGCCAAACTAGTGGCCCCACAAAT
>SNQN01014572.1:0-10243 GCA_008642245.1 Bassia scoparia | reverse complement strand
AGAATTAAACCACGAGTATTTATTGAAAAAAAAACCTTATGGTGGGGTGGTGGCCTTATTCCCTTATCTAGATTTATCCAAGTTGATGACAAAATCAGAAATGCTCCTCAATCGAATATCATAAATAATAAAAGAAAGAAATAAGAGGAATTTTATTATACTTAATTGGATTGAATTGAATGCAGAAAAATGCAAAGTCATGTGATAGAAATAATCACAAAAATGAGAGAGGGTCATGTGATATACATTATCCATTAAATGCATATGCAACAAGGATATTCTTCGGTACTATCCAGATCAACTGTACTGTACTGTATCTAGTTACTATTACTATATACTTATAATAAGTTATATCATTGTATATTATGTAGATTAATTATGTACATTGTACATCCCAATATATTGTTGCTCAAAAAAAAAAAAAAAACGGTGTGATCTCTCATATTCTAATCAAATATTTCTCATTGTAAAACAAATAATGGAGGCTATTTTGAAATTATAATCATATATTAAGTCGTATTGTAGATGGTTTTGGATTGTTGGGAATAAACGATGTTAGTGAATTTTAATAGCTATTTCTAAAAGTTGATAAAATTCGGGTAGTTAGTTGTTGACAATTTTTCCTAATATATTCACTTAAAAGAATCCAACCTTTAAAAACTACCCCAATTTCTCACCATAAAGCTTCCATCTAAAATAACCCTCTAATAATCTTTCCCTCCAAAAACCCAATTAAAAACTACATTTGATTAAAAAAAATTTAAGAAAACTAAGAGGAGTAAAAAAATAACCGTATTCAGTTTAATACGCATAAACATTGAGTATGACTTTTACCCAACTCAAATATTAGAATTTGATTTAAGTCAGATTTAATTTCATAAATTTTGTTGTTTTTTGTTTGTGACATGTTAAAAATATTACAATAAAATAAACCTTTGTGCAATAAAGTCATATTTAATTATAAAGTGAAGTCTATTTAGTTAAGAAAATGAAGCACACCAAATTCACTTGGCGGATAAGGATTGAAATTAAAAAAAAAAATAAACATTCAACATTCATAAAAACATACACAAATCATATTATTGTAAAAAAAATCATGTTTTCAGACTTTCAGTCATATATGTTCTCATTTTTATTTTTTATGAATACCGTGCAATTGCACGGGTACAATCTAGTAAAAATTATAAAGATTTGGTTTTAATCAACTACTCACTAAAGTCGTGTTCTCGTCAACTTATTTAGATAAGTTTCGGCAATAAATAAGTCAAATCCTTAAGAAAATTTTTAATGTTTCAATAAAAATTAGGTATGTTCGGTAGAAATATATTCAATTCAATAACAATAAGTTTAGTTCAACAAAAGTGTTCTCCAATTCAAATTTTCTTTTCTCTTTCTTCAATAGCATCCCAAGAGCACCTATCTAAAAGAGGCTAACAATGATTTGCTCTCCTACTAGCTATTCATCAATTTATTATTTTATTTAATTTCCATGTTTTTTAATATGTAAAAAAATAATAATGCAAAACTTTTGGGACACGTGTCCAATTTTTGTGCAGAGAGCATGCTCTCTCAATGCTCTTAATTGGGCAAGAGCAACATTTGAAGTACTCTCCATGGAGAGCAAGTGAAGAGCCCCATTGTTGGGGTAGAGTGAGCTCTCCAATTTCTCTCTCCTTAGAGAGGTCTTTGGAGAGCTAGTAGGAGATCGAGCACCATTGTTGGTGCTCTAAGAAAATTATCTCGATTTATGAATAGGTTCAATTATTTTCATATGACACTTATTATTGGTGCGTAAGATGTTAAGAAGCATTTTGCAGTGACTTAGCTTAGCTTACAAGAGATTTTGTACACCACAAATCCATTTCGCAATCAAATCCAAGTCAAAAATTGTGGATTAAATAAAGAGCAAAAACATGCTTTGGAAGATATAAAAAAACGAATAATCATCTGCTAAATCACCTCCACTCTACTCTGATTGGTCACTTCCATTGTAGAAAAAGTATGATGATTCTTGTTCTTGGGTTAATTATACGAATATGTCCACTTTATTGTTATAAATAAAATAAGATAAAATAAAATTTAATAAGGGGGTTTAATTTTATTATTGTATTGTAGAGTCATTAGTTAAATTAATTTATTCACCATTACCAATCAAATATGTACATGTTAACATATATTGATTGGAATGGTTCAAAGCATATTCTTGTGATCTCTTTTGTGCCGTAATGTTACAATCATAGAACTAATTTTTATGAAGCACGAAAACTTTTAGGACTTAACTTTTCTACGTTATTGAAACTTGGAAATTCGAAAATTATTGGGATATATTTTGAGATATTATGTATTGTGATATCTTTTAGGAAGATATTTGAGAATATTAGGTTTTATATCTCTATATATAAATTGTGTATTGTGGTTATTTAGGATGAATGAAAATACAAAGAATTATTGAGAGAACAAATTTATCATGGAATCAAGAGCTTAGGTTGGATCCAATTTATCATGCTCTGATTATTCGTTGTTTATTTTGACGAAAGGAAAATTGCACATGAATGTGTTGGTGTATGTTGATGATTTAATTGTGGCAGACAATGATAGATTTGCTATGATTGAATTTAAATCATATATGGGAAAATGTTTCAAAATGAAAGATTTTGGAGTTTTGAAATATTTTTTGGGGCTAGATTAGAGGTATATATCTCAAAATAAACAGAGATTTTTTATTTGCCAAAGGAAGTATGCTTCAGATCTAATTACGTACGGATCAGAGACATTTTTATTAGATGTTAAACCTGCATAGTTTTGCCATGGAGCAAAACTACAAGTTAGCACTGACGAAAGGTGATTTTTTTGCAGGATGTGGAGAAATATCGTAGATTTGTAGGACGACTGATTTATTTATTTCCCTTTGACTGGATTGGATTTGGCATATTCTGTACACATCTTGTCGCAATTTATGCAAAATCCGAGAGCAGAACATTAAGAGGCAGCTTTGCGTGTTGTGAGATATTATTTGAAGAAAAAACCAGGACAGGGTATTTTGTTGAGACGTGACAGTGCTTTCTAATTGGAAGGTTGGTGTGATTCAGATTGGGCAAGTTGTCCTCTTTCTAGTTGTTCATTGAGTGGTTGGTTTGTGCTTCTTGGTTTATCTCCAATATCGTGGATAACTAAGAAACAATTTATTGTTTCACGTTCCTCTGCAGAAGCTAAATATCGTTCGATGGCATCATAGACTTGAGAATTGAAATGGTTGAAGCAACTTCTTGGAGACTCGGGTGTACAACATGAAAAGAGTATGCATGTGTATTATGATAGTCAGTCTGCTTTATATATTGCTAAAAATCTCGTGTTCCATGAACGGACAAAGCATATTGAAGCAGATTGTCAGTTTATAAGAGATGCAATTGTTGAAGGGACTATTACACCTTCATAGGTACCTACGAGAGTGCAATTGACAGATATTTTTACCAGGGCTTTAGGAAAAGCTAAGTTGGATTTTCTTCTTCGCAAGTTGGGCATTCGAGATATGTATGCTTCAACTTGAGAGGAGGTATTGGGATATATTTTGAGATATTATTGATATACTCCTGAGTTTTAGCCTAATAACTAATATACTCCCATGTTTTTAGAAACGGCTCATATACCCCTCACTTCAGAGAAAATAACTCAAATACCCTTACTATGGATGGAAAAGCTAACGACGTTAGTTTTTAACATAATTAACACCTAAATCAACTAAATTAACCTCTAATTCATTGTCTCCCCTCGTAATACCTCTTTGACTATTTTAAAAAAAAAAGTAAACACACACATCTTCAATCTCCATATTYTATTATTTGAACAATAGATCCCAGGAACATAACTCTACCACCACGAGAATCTGATGTTTGTATGTCCAAAAAGAAAATTCAATTTGTGGTCACTCTTCTCTTCGTCTTCTTCTCAACCTTCTTTTCTGTATCACAACCACGGAAGCCTTAACAATTTCTGCAACTGCAATTTTCAAGTCATCTTCTTCCTATCTTCTCTCCATTCTCTATCTTAAATACCCTTCTCGCCCTAATCTTCACCGTTTTGTGCTGAATAATTGATTCTTTGATTACGAATTTGTATGAATTTGATTTATTTCGATTCTTGGATTTGAATTTGTGCGTTAATTTGCTGGAAGAGATGATGAATTTGAGCTTCAACCTGATTCAAACGAGATGAGGACTACTCCTCTTGCTAATAGCCAGCATCTTTCTATCTCTCTCATCTCTCGAAAGTAATCTCCTCTTCTAATTTTTAATCTTTTCTTAAATCAATCGATCGAAGAATCTGATTCAATTGAGTTTGGAAGATGAAGANACGGAAGCCTTAACAATTTCTGCAACTGCAATTTTCAAGTCATCTTCTTCCTATCTTCTCTCCATTCTCTATCTTAAACACCCTTCTTGCCCTAATCTTCTCCGTTTTGTGCTGAATAATTGATTCTTTGATTACGAATTTGTATGAATTTGATTTATTTCGATTCTTGGATTTGAATTTGTGCGTTAATTTGCTGGAAGAGATGATGAATTTGAGCTTCAACCTGATTCAAACGAGATGAGGACTACTCCTCTTGCTAATAGCCAGCATCTTTCTATCTCTCTCATCTCTCGAAASTAATCTCCTCTTCTAATTTTTAATCTTTTCTTAAATCAATCGAAGAATCTGATTCAATTGAGTTTGGAAGATGAAGATGAAAAACGAGATTGGGAGAGGGATTCCGGGGTGGTTCTAACTTGCTGCAGGTCGTGGCTGGGTTCTGGGGTGGTTTTGGGTGGCTGCGGGTGGTGGGCGGTGTGTGGCTACTGGCTTGCTGCAGGTCGTAGGCTGGGTTGGGCTGGGTTCGCGAGTGGTTCTGGGTGGCTGCGGGTGGTGGGTTGGGTTCTGGGGTGGTTAGTAGCGGTCGTTGGGTGGTAGGATGCGGGTTGTTGTGAGTGGTTGTGGTGGTCTGCTAGATGGCTAAGCTAGGAAGAAGTGGAGAGAGAAGGATGAACATAGAGATTTATTTTTAGGAGAGAGAATGACTTGATGTATGTGTATAATTAGTTGATTTAGGTGTTAATTATGTTAAAAACTAACGCCGTTAGCTTTTCCATTCATAGTAAGGGTATTTGAGTTATTTTCTCTAAAGTAAGGGGTTATGAGCCGTTTCTAAAAACACAGGGGTATATTAGTTATTAGGCTAAAACTCAGGGGTATAGGGGAAAAAATCCCTAAATATTATGTATTGTGATATCTTTTAGTAAGTTAGGATATTTGAGAATATTAGGTTTTATATCTCTCTATATATACATTGTGTATTGTGGTTATTTGGGACGAATGAAAATACAAAGATTTTTTGAGAGAACAAATTTATTAGAAATCCTTATGAAACTCTTTGGAAACATTTCCGAAACATAAAATAAAAATCGAAAACGTTTCCTTATCAGAAACTCTACGAAAGTCACGTTTTCTATATTAGAAACTCTATAAATACTAAGAAAGTAGCGTTTTAGAAACCCTATGACTCACAAACACACAAATTACCTCAACTAATGTACTCCAAGCAGAGGGAGTAGTTAATACTCTTGGCATTTGAAGACAAGATAAAAAATGGTGAAATTCTCATAATCATATATTGTCATTATTCGTTAATGGGGCTGAAAATTTGAATGATAGCTCACTAATCATTGTGGTTTACTCTTGATCAAAAGTTGATGTAAAACAGCAAAACTAATTGCGTACCAAATTGGCACTTTGTAATTGGTTTAATGGGCCAATAAGTTCTCTGTTACGCAAACATCCTTCCTTTAATTACGAAGTGAAACCATCAAAACGCCCGTGCTTTGATCTGATTAGTACTTTGGTGCAAAGCTTTTATTTGAATTCCATAGTGGAGACTTGCAAATCATATCAAAATAGATAATCGGCATTTTTTTTGACACACAACGTCGTCATTTGCCCAAATGCAAATACTACTTCGTATTATCGTGTTCGGCAATGATAGCGTTGGAAGTAACTTTTAGTGGTATAAATAGCGGGTAGCTTAAAAGCTAGTAAGTAGCGTTGGAAGTAGCGGGTTGCGGACGAAACTAAAATTGTCAATATGAATGTTCGGCAGAAGAAAAAAGGTAGCGTTTAACGCTAAAAACTACTCAAAACGCTACCTTGCCGAAGAGTAATAAAATTAACCAAATAGCTTTTTAATCTAGTCAAAACGCTAAAAGCTACCTAAAAAAGCTACGCCGAACACGCCCTATGTAATGTTATGAAATTTCCGAAGAAAGAAAATGACATGAACATTATGAAACGAAGTGAGTATCCAGTAATGTTATTATACAGGTTACAACGCTTATTAGAGTATCTCCGTTCATGAGGAAATACCCTCCTAATAGCTCTATTAGGATGTCCTCATGAATGACAATATACAATGAGTATCCTAATTCACATGAGGAAGCTGGAAAATCCTCTACTAGTAGAGGATTTATGTGCCTCGACTCATGCGCTATAAAGCATCTTTGTTATTTTTTAATTACTTTCCTTGCATATGGTCCACATCTTTCCGGTAAGTAATAATTTAAAGAATACAATATTAAATGTGTGTATAGAATAAATATGTGTTAGGGTAAATGTTAAAAGGTAATAAATGAGGATCCTTGTGGATTTGGTAATTTGAAGATTTTTAAGAGAAAAGGATGAACATTAGTTAAAAAAGAAGTGTCAGTAAGAGAAGGAGAGAGAAACTGAATAGGAGTAGGAAGTATTACATCGATGAATGTGCTCTTAATTCGTTGTACTTGACATTAGACCTAATCAAAAATTAAATCTTCCAATTAAGTCTACCTATAATCGGAATCATGAATGGATAGATTGGACGAAACTTCCGGGTTTCCCTCCGGTAAAGTATTAATGACCAATGTGACCACCAATTTGTAAGACAAACCACAAACCCAAAACTACCCCCCAAAATCTGTTGCATTCAGGCTTAACAGCACATTCACATTGAAAGGACCTAACCAACTACCAAAGAAAAGCCTGTCCCTTGGTCGCAAAACAAGCAAACCCAGTTGTACCAGATTTAGAATGTTTTCGTTACTATCTTGCAATTAATGGCTCAATGAGCCTTTCAGTCCTATTTCACGTAATCACGTCCTTTGTCCCGCTTAAAAAACCAAAGCCTAAGTTCGTAATACTTTTGCCAAACTTGGTCTGTTGGATGTTGGAACAAGATTATTAATATCTTTTTGTTAGTCTGTCGATAGTATACACGTATTTCCCACCAGAGATAAGGACAATGCCGACTCTGTTCTTTATTAGTTGCATCCAAACAACCGTAAATTTTAAAAGAAGGGGTAGGGGTAGAGATAGAGAAGAAGAAAAAGAAAGACCTCACGTGATAGGAGAGAGATAGTGTATATGTTAAAAAATGAACATCAAAAGTCAAGAAATGATGCAAGTAATAAAGAACGGGTGAAATAGTATTGGATGAGCTAGCTACTTCTTGTACTTCCAATCGTCGGTGAATTGTTTCAACAAGGGGTAGTTATGTGTGAAGTATAAATATATTGTTTTGTTGCGAACAAATTGTTGAACGAAGTATTACAAATGATTTTATACTAGAACTCACTAAACTTTGTATGTGCAACTCCTCTAAGTATACGGCCAATGAGTTTAACCAAGTTCTCACCACCTGACAGTGAATGTCCCTCTCTCAGAATTTAAATGGATTATGCTCATAATACACAATTTTGATCTACTTTTTTCATTTCTTCATAACGTCGTCATGAGACCTGAGTTATAAGAAGTCAAGCATAGTCACTCTAGTTGGTGATGTTGGAATAAAGATTTCATTTACAATTTTTTTTAAAAAATTAAATTTAACAAGGCTTTTAATTTTTGGATTACTAAAAAATGAATCTGTTTTTTTGGTCAAAAATATTGCATCGTTTTTGTGAGAAACAATATTCTGGCCCTACTTTACAAGATGTAACACTTACTGTTGCTTGGCATTTTGCTTGTTTGATACTGTTTTAGGGTATTGCACCATCAGGTTCAAGGCCCATTAGGTTATTATAAGGTTATTAGGGTTTATCTAGGGTTAAGGTTATGTTTTTTATATATATTGATGTAATTAATATGGGAAACATATGACACAGTAATACAATCAATAAAATGTAGATCTTTTTTCTTCTTGGCATGGTATCAGAGCCAAATTCACTCAAAATCCTAACTTTTCTAGCCCAAAAATTCTCAACCCTAAAATTTTTTTTATCTACTCTATCTGCTATGCCGATTTGTTGCTCCTAAATTCTACCCGTAGACCCGTGACATCTATGTCACACTGGCCTGATACCATGATGAAAACCAGACCATCTCAATCAATAGCTTAAGCTAATGTTGAAGCCCAGAAATAATGTTATATACTCTACATTGATCAAGTAACTATTTTACCAATTCAATGTTGAATTTATTTTATATGATGTTAACCTTTATGTGTCAGCGGTAATTGGGTTCAATATACAAATAAAAGTCCGGTCAAATGTTTTGGGAGTTATTTATCTATTGTAGAATAAATTTTGAGATTATACATTAAAAACACGATTAGTGTTGCATGATTTGCATCAATTTGCAATGCATACGGTGTTAGTGAGAAAAGTTGATCAAAGATCTGAGTGGTCATTTTAGCTCTTTTGCAGATCAAGAAGCAATGAAATATATTTAGCTAGGTCTGTGGCAATAAGAGCATCACGATGCTGCAAGTTTCAACTCTTGCTACTCTTTGTTTGCCAAATTTCATTTTTTTAGCTATGTCATTTTCAAATTTAATATCATTAATAGCAAGTTATAAACCTTGTAATTTTATAAGTTAATGCCATGTGAATAAGGCCAAGGGAAAAGTATATACCTCTCCCTCTTTAACGAATTAATAGAAACTTGGTTGCGCACTGCTTTTAAAGGACCGAGATCTAAGAGTAATATACAAGTAAATTAGGTCCAAATAAATTTAAAAACTAGTTTAACATATATTATTATTCTTGGCGATTGTTGTTAATTCTTTACCTAATTTGCTTGTTTACACCTTAAATCTCTTCTTAAAAAGCGTGCCAACACCAAGTTTGCATTAATTCATTACGGAGGAGTATATGTTTTCCATTGGAACGATTTCTGCTTTGGTAGAATGAAATAATGCAAATATTAAAGGTGGAAAAGAGTCTATAGCATCATTTAGACAGTCCACCCACCTCATCCTAAAACAATGCAAAATTACCATTTTGTAAAGAAAAAAATACTTTTAAAAGAGTTTGTTTACGCCAGATAAATACATTTAAATATTTTTGTAACAAAGAATTTTTTTTATAAAATAATTTTAATGTCAATGGGAATATCAGGAAATAAATTTGTTGTAGAGAAACTTACTAGAGTTACTAACTGTGTTTCCGTCTTATAACCGAGATTTTCAGACATTGTATTAGAGATAACTATGGGTCGAACCTGACTAAGCAGAAATTGTTGCCCATTAATCGGGCTTGGGCCAAACAATGCTATATTGGATTGTAAGCACTTCCCACATTACTATGTCAACCTCCCCTCCTCGCTATCTCCCCTTTTGTGCTTTTTCTAATTTTTATTTTTTATAAATGGATATATATCTTTATTTTTGTATGATCAATATATATCATATTATTTGTGTAACATTAAAATTCCCGAATATTGATCTAATTATCAATATGTTATTTATTTATCCATTTTTTAAAAATAAAATAAGGCGTAGTTATTAAACTACAAACATTAAGTAAAAATTATTCATCGGAATATAGTCATGTTTTATGTTATTCATCTACAAATATAGTAGTATGTAAATATAAACGTATATTAAACGTGAAATACCTGGTTTTTAAATATTCATGACACAATTAATAGGGATATTCACTTATACAAAGTCATTGTTCACTATATATTCTTAAAGTTCATTGTAAAAATCATTGTCACTATACAAATCATTGTTCACCTAACATACATTCAGCATAAGTCATTTATATAGAGTCATGTTGTATCACTTATCAAGTCATTGGTTCACATTGCAGATCCTCAAATTCACTTATATAAAGTCATTTACTTATATATCCTCCGAACATTACCTTATACATAAGTCATTCCGACTCATTTCACTTCTATATTCTAATTAGATAATACATGTTTATAATTTCTCTACAATTTATAGGATATTCAGAAT
>SNQN01014571.1:0-10249 GCA_008642245.1 Bassia scoparia | reverse complement strand
AAGAGTACATGGTCGTGTGGTGTCCATGAAATTCTAAGAAGACAATTTCCAGATTGAGAAGCAATCTGTGGAAAAGTCACAGGGGTACAGTAAATTCACCTTAATATTATAGTCGTCTTTCTCAGTAATCTCCTGTAACAAGTGCCGGTTTTTACTTTCCATGTCACCATACGCCTGTCCAATGGTCTGTAAAAGCAGACAAGGTGAATATAATGAGTTTATGGGTAGCTAGATAGATATTGAAATATCCCGTCAAAAAAAATAAAATAATAATATTGAAATATACATTAAATATAGAACAAATACTAACCTCAATCTCAGATAAGTAGGCCTCATTCTCTTCATGCTTAGACTTTAAATCATTAGAAAGCTTTGACTTAACCCTAAAATACAAGAAAATACGCATAAAGATAGGAACTGCTGGATCACAACACGAAGCATTGATAGAAAGGAAAACAGAGRACTATATATGCACATTGTTTCAAATAACTATCACACTGACATACACTGGCAAATTTGACTGACTAATGGCTGGAGACCCTCCTCACATAGCAAGCTTGTAAGCATATTTAATCATTCTAACTCCAACAACATTTTGGTGTAAATTTATTTAGATGGAAAGGATAGGCCTCAAATGGTCAAATGGACTTTGAAAGAAAACTAAACATCAACTCAAGGAAAAGGGAGCAGAGGCCATCAAGGCCTTGACTCGCTGTCCCACTATCAAGCATCAAGGAACAGAAAAGTAGAAACCACTACGATTAGTTAACTTTTTAAGTTTTTGTCAGCCTTATTACTCTAAACATGTCCAACTCTCTAACACAACCATCTTTGAAAAGATTAAATTTGCAAGACTTTGGTCCATGATGAATTTCCAAGAGGAATCCAAGTTCAAATGTCAAGTATCTAAAATTAACAGTTGAAGTAGGATCATATACTGGTGAGTGGTGACCAAAGTTGTAAATCTAAACAACACACACAGACACTGGTTATTTCCAAACACAKCTAACATGCTTATGCAGTTATGCCTAAACACTCCCAAAAAATTAATGAAATTCTTCCCTTCAACCCACAAAGATGTCACTTTAGACTTATCCTTGCCAATCTAACAACTAACAACTACAGAAGAGAAAAGTTTGATTTCAAAGTAAACCTGATTACATCGATAGTTCAAGTGTTGAGTCAAGTTTAAGTTCTTGACAATAAATATCACTTACATTTACCTTTAGTTATAAAGAGACACCCATCTCTAGTCTCAGCAAAAGTGTGAGTAAAAACAGCTAATATGGTATGTTCTYTTTGACTGGCCTAATCAGCTGTAAACACCCATTCAGCAATTTAAACATTCCTATTTTGTCTAAGCGCACATAYTGGATTATAAACCACGCTAATAATCTACACCTACATGAAAAAAGTAAAGTCCAAAAGGACAGTCCAGGGGAAGAGAGAATATCTTATTTAATAATACAGGATATATCAGCAGATTAGCCCAAAGAAAAATTAATTAACACAGTTCGGTATCAACTGTCAAAGCTCCAGCATTGGAGTCTACAAGGAGATTCGTGAAAAAGGCTATCTATCCATACAATACGAATAAATTGACACAAAACGAACAAAACTCGAAAATAGTGGGTTTGTGTCAAGAACTTTGACATATTTAATTTAACAGGGTTGACAAAAAATGACCAATATATTAAATAGAATTAATGGGTTTGTGTCAAAGGGTTCAATGAGTTTAAGCAAGCAAGTTGGCATGACATGACACAATTTCACATCATTGTTGACATTAGAATGCAAAAAATTAACATGAAACCCCTACAATACCCAAAAATGAAATGAAATTAACGGGTCTTGATGCATCTTAATTAACAGGTGAACAAGACAACTCATATATTAAACGGGCCAGAATTGGGGCAAAGGGTTCAAACAGTTAATGTAAGGGGGTTGAAATGAACATGACATGACATACACGACCCAACTGCAACTCTACCGAAACATGCATAGAAGTAAAACAGCTTTTTCAGCCTTAYTCTATCACCTCACATCCTCACTGCATACACGTGAACAAAAGCTCAAATTTTAATATCTTAACCCCTTCYTCAGGCCTTCCTGTCCTCACCAATTAAGACAAGAATGACGTGATGAATAAGAGAAGCATCCAAGACCAATCTCTGAATAAGTCTAATAAGATGAAAATCTAAACCAGAATTGTCACTATGTTAACTGAATTGCAGCTTAACAGGGAAAATAACCCAGACATGATTAAGAAACGTTATGCAAATTAATCAATTAGAAAAAACAATAAATGTACAAGAACTTAAAGAGTTGTGCATTCCAATAAGCTCAAACACAGTGGAATATAAAGAAAATATTAAAGAGTTTCTGCAAAGACATCAATAACAAAATATTTAACCTTTCAGAAGATTCACACTTCTCCCTTAAGTCAGCAATTTCAGCTTCTGCAGAAGCTAGTCGTCGTTGGGATAGAGCCTCTGCTTCAATAGCTGTTTTCACACGTACTTCCATATTGTGTTCATCGAGAGAGGACTTCAGATTATGCACACGAGCCCATGACTTATACTCCCGATACCTTGCCTCTAACAACTCCGTTTAGGCATGTTGAGTAATTAGATTACTAAAAAAAAACAGGGCGGCTATAACTAAAATTAGTAGAGAAACTGATGGTCTCCCATAGGCACCATAGCTAAAAACTAAGGCTTGTTTCTAGGATTAGGCCCATTGAGAACACCCCTCTATAATGACTTATTCTCAAACTTCACAATAACTGTCTATTTTGATTGTGTTAATGAGTACTTTATATACATACGTACACGCCGCGCCGATGCGCAGCGCGGCACACACACCAACACCCACATTATGTTATATGTTAGTATATGTATGTATTATGTTGTGTATCATGCTAATTTGTATATGTATTTAAAAAGCTGATAAGTAAAGCACACAAATATTCTAATCCAATTCACCATCTCTAGCAAACAAATGCAGATTATATTTGTTGGCAAGTGGACCGCAAATATCTACCGCATCGTTCCTACTCAAAAAAATTAAAAATTTGAAATTAGACAAAACCTTGAGATCAAGCATTTATTAATTTTCACAACGAGAACGCTACTCCATGTATTACTAAGTAAAAGAAACACGATAAATACATTGCTTTACATAAAGATTCCAACTTTTAGGACAGATTCTCGTTGTAAGTCCACAATAAGAGTTTTAGTTCCGTACACTTTCTGTTCAATCCTGACCTGCAAGATTTGTCATAAGAGATCAGATTTTTTATTTCTTAAAATTTTTGGCTAATTCAACTGGGAGAAAGGGAGTCAACAGTTAATCACAAAGAAAGGACGGAGATTTTTCAAATAAGAGAGAACCAGTCTCTCAATGTAGATAGTAGCTCTCACACATATTATCATTAGTCATCAAGCCCTGGAAACTAAATTGAAGCTAATAATATAAGTTAAAAATTTTAATGATATGTTTTGGTTGAAAGGAGACAAATACTGACGTAAAGGAAACTATAAACACTGCTTTAAAAATATTAACATGAAAATCGACTAGTAGCAGAAAACAAACTGCAGGCATAACATGTATTGTACACTCCAATGTTTATCGAGATTCAACAGTGAACAATAAATGCTAGATTACAGGCCTACATTGCTGGACAGTTAAAATTATAACATTAAAAAAATTATCCCGAAAAGCGAGAGACATGTACAGCAAGGGAGCAAGGACAGACAAGATAGCATTCACTATACTCCCTCGTAACACTTTAACTACAACCAATGTTCTTTCAACTTACCAAGGAAGAATTTAAGAGCGGTAACGCAACTAATTATATGAAAATTATTTAAAAGACACTCAAGAATGGAATTTGTACGATATAATCAACAAATATATTCAGATATAATTCTGTCGTTTACATATAACGCGCAGTGGGTTTCTACTGCCGGTCCACAAGCCCGGATAAAGCAGGAGGGTGTGGGTAGGCCATGAAGCCAGCATACAAATTTCACATCTTATTGACAATGAACCAAATGATAATGTTCCTGGGGGCGTTCCCTACTCAGCGACGCGCGTTTGCACCTCCAGACCCGAGTGTAGTGATAAATCTGCAGGGTTGCTAGGTCGTCGCTCCTCGAAGCGACGCGCCAAGCATGGCCCGAGTGGTGTAAACATGAGCAAGGGGCTGGCATTTGGGGCGTATCCTCTACTCAGTCGACGCGCTGCACTTCTAACTCGGTGTAGTGATCAATATGCAAGGGTTGCTAGGGTCGGCCCCGAAGCGACGCGCCACAATCTCCGCCTTGTGTGTCAAGAGCAAAGGAGGAGCGGGGTAGAAGAGAGAGTGAAGAAGGAAGGTCTACAGGTTTTGCGAGTTGGCTTCTTGAATGTGGGAGTCCTTACTGAAATCGCAGGAATGTCAGAGTGGAACGGTGATGAAGAGAAGCGCTTAAACATCTTATGCATCCAGCAAGGTGATGTGACTGGAAGGAGCTCGACGCTTGCCTCATGGATCTAAGGTGTTTTATGCCTGGTCCGACCAGGTTCCTAGAGACCGAGTTAAATGGAGTCGGCGTGCTTGATGAACGGTTAGCACAAGAGGTAATCGAGGACTGTACTGGAAGAGATGGTTATCAGGGTAAGTTTCTTTTGGTAACAAGAGATTTAATGTATTAGTGCCTATGCGCCCTCAATTGGTATATGGTGGGAGGAGAAGCGACAATTTGTGGAAGACTTTATGAGCGGGTACAAGTGTCCCACACACAGGAAATAATCTATACATTGGTGCGATCTGATGGGCATGGTTGGGGTAAAAGCGTGAGTGGCTTTGAGAGTGTCCATGGAGGTCTGGGTATTGGGCAACGAGAAGCCCACGGAGAGGCCATTTGGATTTGCTCAATCTTATGATTTATTTTTGGCTAATACGTGGTTTAGAAGCGCAACTCACTGATAACTTTTCGGAGTTGCAAATGCCAACTCAAATGAGACTTTCTCCTAACAAGAGGGCCAGATAGAACAGTCAGCTACTACTGCAAGGATTCACCTGAAGAGAGTGTTTGTACCCAACACAGACTTTTAGTGAGAGCTACGATGAAAAGAAGAAGTGTGAAAAAAGAAGCGTAGCCAAGGCACGGGCCAACGGATAAGATGGTGGACCTAAAGGATGGCAAATGCCTAAAGCTTTTCACACCGAAAAAGTATCACGAGGCTAATTGGGATGGAGAGTAATCCAGGATGCTTGGTCAAGAATGAAGGAGTTGTTTCCTAAGAGTGGCCAAAGGTCTTGGAATCAGGGGGAGAACTATGGTACATAGGATTATCTTTCTTTGTGAATGAAGAGGTGGAAAAGCGGCATCAAACACAAAAGAAGAATGTTATCTGCTTGGGGAAGAAGCAGGACCGACTGATAACCTTTTGCAGCGTTATAAAGACGCTAAAGGTTAAAGCCAAAAGTAGCTGTGCGGCAAGCTAAAGAACAGGCATTACGAAGAGGAATACAAGCTAGACTCCAAAGAAGGTAGAAAAGAGGTCGGTTAATAGATGGCAAAGCGAAGACCAAGAGCTAGAAAGGCTATTGGCATGTGTCAAGTGTGTCAAAAGATAAAACCACAGAGGTTTGGTTCAAGAATGAGGGACATCACAGAAAGTGGATGGAGTACTTTCGAATAATTATTTACGGAAGGCAAGGGGCCGTTTACAGGGGATATGTCTGGATGTAGGAGGAATATCAATGTGGGGTTTGTTCGACAGTTCAAAAGATAGAGGTAGAGGTTGCATTTGGAGAGATGAAATCGAGAAGCAGTTGGCCTGATGGAATTTATACGATTGAGGTGTAGAGGTGTGGTAAGGTTTGTATTGTTGATTGTTAACGGATTGTTTAACAAGTATGAAAGACTTCGAGATCCCTCAAGTAATGCGAAAGAGCACACTTGTTCCAATTTATAAGAACAAAGGAGATGCTCAGTGATTTGCGCTAACTACCGAGGAAATAAAGCTTATAAGTCACACTATGAATTGTGGGAAGGGTAAAGAACAACGTTAAGGCATGCATAGCATATCACGAAAACCCCATGTTTGGTTTTATGCTGGGCGATCCACAAAAGAAGCATTCCATTGTTACGACAAATGTATGGAGTTTTATTTAGGGCGAGGGAAGAAGGACCTCCATATGGTCTGTTATCTCGATCTAGAAAAGCTTAATGTAATAGTAACAAGAGATGTACTTTGGGTGGCAATTTGTAAAAGGTATTCCCGGAGGTACATTTGACCTAGTAAAGACTGTATCGGGAGTGTGTCAACAAATGTTCAGACTTGTGATGGATGACCAAGGGATCTTCTCATAACGATTGGTTTTTGCATCAAGGGTCGTGATTCACTGAGCCTTTCCTTTTTGCATTGGTTATGATGAAGTGACAAGGCCAATCCAAGAGGAGGTACCATGGTGTATGTTATTTGCGGATGATATTGTATTGGTGGATGAAACTAGAATTGGGGTTTAATGCCAAGTTGGAGAAGGAGACAAAGGTTGGAATCTCGAGGATTTAAGCCTAAGTTCGGAGTAAGACTGAGTATTTGGAATGCTCGATTTGGGTCTCAGCTGAGGGACAATGATGGAGTGGTGAGGTTGGAAAGGAAGGATCTTGACCATGAGTGATTGCTTACAGTATCTTGGGTATCAATCAAAAGAATAATGGGGATATTGACAAGATGATGGCTGCATAGGATAAGTCAGGTGGTAAAGAGAGAGCGCTACAGGAGTAGTTATCGATCGAATAGCATCCTTTATAAGCGAAGGAAAAATTCTACAGGAGCTCATAAGACAAGTTCTGCTTTATGGTAGCGGAATGTTGGCCTCCAAGAAAGAGCATTTTTCAAAGGTTGGGTACCAGAGATGCTGGATGTTAAAGATGGATGTGCGGGAACACTCTACGAGATCGATAAGAAATGAAGTTATCCGCCAGAAGTTGGTGTTGCAGAATTGCAAGCAAGTTAAGGAAAACCGCTTGCGTTGGTTTGGGCATGTAAGACGGAGACCTCAGGGGCACCGGTGCGAAGAGTGGAAGAGTGGGATCAAGGAGTTTTAAACGAGGAAGGAGCAAAAAATGACTGTGGTGGGAAGAGTTAAAAGATTGAAGCAGTTTGGATTTGCAAGAGAGTGAGCTCTCGATCGGAGGGAGTGGAGAGAAATTTATGTGGCATGACCTCCCCGAATAATCTCATTTGCGTTCATGTTAGCCGACCCCAATACTTGGGATTAAGGCTATGATTGATGATTGAATTGTCCGTTTACACCTTTAAATCGTTTCCTTGATAAACGTGAAAAAAAAATTGTTGCAATTAAACCAATACGGAGGAGTACATCACCAGAAAAAGAAACTTCATCTTTTCCAATTTCTTTAACTAACTTTTTATTTTCGATTGCCTTAGTCAAATCACTAAAACAGTTGCATCAACCCATGAAAATGTGGACTTGATCACAAACAAAAGCTAGAGATACTTCTTCGCTGTAAAGAGAAGCAAATTGAAGTTGAACCCTGTGTCCCTTGTATCATATTCTATGAGGACACAACACTCCTGGAGATTTATTCCAGCGTGCCACAGACGAAAAAATAGATAGAATGCCATGTTTTTCTATCTATTTATAACCAAAAGGGCAAAAAACAGTACGTCAAGTAAAATAATTGTAACAAACATCTCTTTCCAGCGATAATAGAAATCAACGGAGATTACATCACTTATCCTTAAGGACTATTGAAAATAAATCTGTTAACAATATGCGATTTTTTTATAACAGACAAAATTAACTTACCCAGTTGTAGTCTCCATTACTTTTATCATGCATCCTGACTCAGCAGACATCTACCTAGATGTCCTAAAATCTGGCACCTACACAAGAAAAATTGCTTCAGCTAACCAAAAAAAAAAGAAAAGTGTGTGTGTGGGTGGGGGTGTGGGTTAAAACAACTCTGACCAAGGATTACTTCCTAGCAAGAACATTTGAAAAGGATTTACGTTCAGCACGCAAAGAATTGAATCAGCAGCTGACTCTTGTAACTTGCGTGCTGACTTTGCATGAGCTCATGTCCTCAGGAAATGAGAAGAAACAAATTCCTTAAAGTTCGAAAATTAGTTTCTTTCCTTCTGAACAACAAGAAGTTCACGACAAAATAAAGTTCTATTAAATACAACAAAAGATCACCTTTCACATTACAGATTAATCCAAAATTTTGCAGCAGAATTTAATTCTCATGACCTCTGGTCCTCTAGAAGCTTCTTCCAGCTTCGCTTCTATCCTCTTTCATTTCATCACTATGTCTTTCTTTCTCGGATTTTAAGTTATCTTCTCAGATCCAGCAGGTTGTCAAAGACCTTCGAAATACTCTCCTAACATGTTCTTACCACTGACATCTTTTCTTTCCCTGCAACCTTGATCTTTCTACAACCTCGCAAAAACCCACGGGCCAATCTCAGACCACGAAGACACATTACCAGAAGCAACTATCCAAGCACAAGTACATTACGACCAGTTCAACAAGTTTCGAATAGGCCTGATATTCGGATAGACATCAGATTTAGACTTCTCCCATCTTCTTAACTGCTCAAAAGCCTTAGACAGGATAATAGACTTCACATTTTTTAATATTGCCTGCATAATCATCATGAAGCTTATACATGTGCTGACTTTTGTAAAAAATGGTTGTGAAGTAAATGAATTTTTTAGTTGATGAACGATTTTTTTTTTTTAAAGCTTAAATCTAGATTTTCTCATTGACAACAAACCTGCAAAATGGAAAGCTCTCAGTTTTAATGCCTTTCCTCGTGCAAACGCATATTCTTGTAGTCGAGGAAGAGGACTGACCTGCCAAAAACAAATTCTAAAATTATTGACTGACTAAGTATACGTTGAGCACCAGGAGATCAGTTCTCACCATCAAGTCCGTTTAATTTGGATTCCAAACTCCTTCCAGATCTTTTGGTATCTGTGTCCTATCATTAGAATTGCGATTATTCCGATGTTTAAAACAGGGAAAAATGCTCCCTTTGTTGCGTCTTTCTCTGCTTTTATGGCTGCCAACTTTGTGTTACTTTCTTCCAGGTCGATAATGGTACTCTCCAGGTCCTCTGCACAAGACACAAGTGTATTACCAAACCAGCAGGTACCTAACATTTTGACTATTCTACACTATGGGAACTGGGAAGCAAGCTGATACTAGATTAAAGGGAAAAAAATGGAAGCCTCAAAGGACTGTTACAGATTCACTCAGCATTGTAATGTTTAAACAGCAATTGGACAGGATAATGACATGAGAAAGACCCAAAAAAGGCAATAARTATTAACTTATAAAGCACCACATTGGAATCTGACAATAGATCCTCCTCATTTGCAATTACCAAGACACTTCAGTGTAGTTGTACTWAGATTCAGTTGTCCTTGCTTAAATCGACAACACAGACCACAGATCATAAAAGATCACTAAATTAGGAAAAATGGAAAAGAAGAATCCCACCTTCTAGTGGCCTGCTCAAAATAATCCCACCATTGAGTTATTTCTTAATAGCCCCACKTTTATRTACCATCTTCTTAAAAGGACCTTTTTACCTCCAACCTATGTAACAGATTAAAATCACTTTTTTTTAATTTTTAATAACCCCCTCCTCTTTTCTCTATCCTCCATCACCCCTTTCCCACCAATAAGTGTGCATCACAACTTCCTTTTGCGCCACTGGCAACTGGGACCCACAACTGCTGCCCACTCTTGCCTCCCCATTTCCCCTCCTCTGCCTCTAATTTCCATTCTCACTCTCCCTTCGTTCGTCCACCTCATCGCTGTTGTAGGTGTCTCCTATTTTAAGCACTACTTAGGTATGGTGTTGAGTTTATATTTTATWTTGGGAAATTCCCACGGGTATACCTGTGTTTTTGTGAAATCCTAGTGGTATACCAGAGTTTTTATTTTTCCCATTGTTATACCCAAATTGTATCTAATATCCCAATTATAACTAAAAACATCCATTAAAACTTAGTTTATACCTTAATTTAAAACTAAACTTTAATTTAAACCTTAATTAACAAATTTAAATATTAAAAGTCAAGTAAAAAAAAAAAATAACACATTAAAAAATAGAAAAAAGATTCAGAATAAAATATGGGAGGTCTGATGATTGTTGTGGCGGGGATTGGGTGGCAGCTGTGGCAGGGATGTTCGAGTGGGTCGGGTTGGGGTGG